>CAHIKZ030003505.1:1100000-1195000 GCA_903632075.3 Acanthosepion pharaonis
AAAAGACTCTTCCGAAGCCAAAAGGCATGGCGATTTCTGGTCTAATTTTTATTGCCAAAGCTAAATCTATGTATGAGAATCTAAATATAAATACAGAAGGCAAAGTTTAGTGATGGCTGTTTACGGTGTTTTCAAAAATCGTTATAGCATAAGACAACTAAGCATTTCTGGTGAAAGAAAATCAGCTTCCACTGAAGCAACTTCAGAGTTTCGTACAGAATTTAAAACCATCTTAGAAGAAAAATGAGTCACTGCTGATGTGATTTACAATGTTGACGAAACTGGAATATACTGGAAGTGTGTACCAATGAAGTCATTGGCAGGAGAAGAAGAAAAAATGCATCGGGTTTTAAGCATAACAAAAACGCTTGACTGTCCTCATTTGTCGAAACGCTTCAGGACAACCTAAAATTGAACCGCTAGTGATTGGAAAATCGACGCGGGCCTCGTGTGTTCAAAGATTTAAGTCATTTACGGGTTAACTACAAGAAAAAAAGAAAATGGATAAAAAAATGTTTAGCGATTGATTTTGTAATATTTTCATTCCATTATTCCCAGCGAATTTTGAACGTTTCGGAAGCCTGAAAAAGACAACTGTACCTTGCTTCTCGACAATTGCATTGCTCGTCGTCATGAATCTGAATTGATTTACGATTGTGGAAATATCTATGCATGCTATTTATCACCTAATGTTACTTCTCTCATCCAACTAATGGCTCAAGGAGTAATAATGAATATGAAATGTCCCTTTTAATCCATGAGAATTTCAACAAAATTTTACTATCAAAGATGCAATTTGCTCAAGGAAGCATGGGATTATGTAAAACCTGTAACAATTTCAAGAGCTTGCTACAATTTATGGCCCATGGGTGAAATGCAATTGAAGAGGAAACAAGAGACGAAGCGTCAGAATCGTTGAATTTATAAATTAACAAGAATTGCAGAATCTGAACGAAACACTAAAACTTGCGCTTGAAGATGATCAAATGAAGTATCTCTCTTTGGAAGACTTAAAAGAATGGGTAAATGAAGACACTGATGAATTACAAAAGAATTCAATGGTAGAATCGATTCAAAATCATTTGGATTGCCAAGAAATAAAGGAAGAATCAAATTCATCCGATAATGGTGAAAATATGAAGACAGATAAAGAAGACTGGGACTCAGTAAAGAAAACTATTGATGAGTAAATCAAATTCATAGAGATAAACTTTTTCAGTAGTACAGAATATGTAAATGCACGTAATTTGCGAAATGCCTTACTACGAAATTGATAAAAGAAATAAGAAATACAATTGAAAATAAAAATTATTAAGCATTAAACATTACAAATTAATATTTACTTTCGTGAGACACTTCATTATTAATATATTGTCATAACTTCTCGTGTTTTGTTAAGTTATAGTTATATCATAAATGTCACATTATATCCGAGCACGTCCTCATATACGAACCAATCTAAAGTCCGGATGTAAGTACTTCTGCTGTATATATATTGTTGTGTCGGAAATCTACCACCCCTCTTGAAGATGAACTTGTCTGCGTCTGTGAACAAAGACTTTAAATAATGAAAGATAGATAGACAGAGAAGTTCTTAGCTGAGCTAGTTATTGACTACTCAGGCGATTTCTGTACCTTTTTACCCACCTATTAAAACCCTTTTATTTGTTACGTGTTATTTGGCGTTTGTCTCTACTAACCCCAAATCAACATCATAATATATATATATATATATATATGTGTGTGTGTGTGTGTGTGTGTGTGTGTGTGTGTGTGTGTGTGTGTGTGTGCCTGTGTGCGCGCGCGTGCGTATAGGGAGAGAGAGGGTTAAAAATGAATATCATACGAATAAGAACATATGCAGCTTACGCGCAAATACCCTTGGGAAAGATATGAACACACCACTTCGCTCCCCATCTACGGGTTAATTAGTAAAAATTTGTCACTAAACCATTATTATATCGTTTTTTTTTTTTTGGTGGGGTTTGCTAAAAAATATTCTCTGCCTTTGAATAACCTGCAAAGTGTTTAAAACTATCAATCAATTGTTCCTACTAAAATCAAACAGCGTATATTATTCGCGTCTTTCCAAAACTGAATGGTCCATTATTTATCTAAGGTAATGGCAGTCTGTATGTACGTGCTAACTAACTTATTAAATAATGGAGGAACAGACAGAATTATAGTATGATGCTTTCCAATAAATCGATTATGCTGTTTTATCAAATGTTAAGCTACTTTAGTGCTATCGTCTGTCTGATATTAATCCTAGATTATCCTTATCTTTCTCGGGACGTTAACGCTGAAGTTTCTGGTTTCCAGGTGTTAAATTTAAAACATATCTTGAGTTATTTACATTATTCGGACTGTTATCCATTGCCATATTCACAACGTTTCGGTCGTTGTACGTTCCGGCCTTCTTCGGGAGATCGGTATTTCGGACCGAACCCTTTATTTCGTGATAACTCTCCAAATATAATAAATAATGTAAATAACCATAATACGTAATCTCAGAGATACAGACAGATCCTGAAGAAGGCTAGGGCCTACAATGGCAGAAACGTTGATAATATGGCAATGAAAATGAGGATAAAAATCCGAATAATGTAAATAATCATAATACGTAATTCCAGAGATATAGACAGATCCTGAAGAAAGCTGGAGCGTACAACGGCCGAAACGTTGTGAATATGACAATGAAGATGAAGGTAACTGTCCAAATAATGTAAATAATCATAATACTCAGAGATATTGAAAGATATCTTGAGTTTTTCCCTAACTATTTCTAAATTTGCACTGTGGCATTGAACTCTTACATATGTCTTAATTCTTGGTGATTTGAGTGTGCAAAATTCTTAAGAATTGATTGGAAAATAAATGATAAATTTGCTTTAGGAACATAGCATTTGTTTAATTCCTGATTTAATAATAAGATTATCTTAAACCGCCATGCAAGAATGATTTAAAACTGACGAAACGTCACAAGTCTTTCACTCCTCTATCGCTAACTACATAGAAATTGTCCTGATGAGCTATATTCCTCAGCTCCGCCAGTTCTAAGACCCCGTATACTACGTACACAGAATCAAACCTTCCTCATTCCCTTTGTATTCCATTATTAAGACGGTTGTTTCACTTGGACAAATTATTTCTTCGAACCGCAATTTTATGGAACCAACTCAATAGAGGATATTTTCCCGACAACTGCAAAGTTAATCTCTTCAAGTTCAGGGTTAACTGTTATCTTTCCCTCATAAAAAGCAACTCTTATAACTCTTACAACCACCTCTTTCACTAACACTCTACTTTGTGGGCTCTTGGTCCTTTTATAAGATGGAAATTAGGAGAAAATATACCTACAGTAGGCTAATAAATGAGCAGAAGTAAACTGATCTTAAATGCAGTGTTAATAATTTTACATTCGTGATTTGTTTTATGTTCAGATGTAACGAGGGAATTGATTTCGCCAAGAATAGATTTAGCAGACATCTGGGCCCGGGTATTAACGTGAGGAACAATGGGTTGGGATAAATTATTGTTATTGCTAAACTCAAACAAAAAATGAGCGAGGTTAAGAGAAATTGAGAGAAAATAAAAATTAACAAGTTCCGGTGGGGATATTAATGGCGGAAAACAAAAACGGAAGTAAAATAAAAAGCGTATTTAGCAAAATATGCTCAATATTAACGGGCAGAATGGAAATGGTGTAACGAGGGAATTTATGCGGAAAGAAGAGATAAAAAAAAAGAAAAAAAATAAGAAACAAGGAACTAAAATGAATAAAAAGAGAAACAATGGAATAGGTTTATAAAGAACTGATCAGAAAAAAATGAGAAAGACGACAATAGGGAGTAATACAAAAAGAAAGAAAGAAAGAAAGAAAGAAAGAAAGAAAGAAAGAAAGAAAGAAAGAGAAAACATAAAAATGAAAAAAAAGCAGAAAGAAAATAGGAAGAAAAAATGATGAAATGTAACAACAAAAAGAGAGAGGGTGAGAGAGAGAGAGAGAGAGAGAAAATGAAAGATAAACGAAAGTTATACGAAGAAGGTAACATTGAAGAACGAAAGAAAAAGAAAATGAAACAAAGAAAAAAAACAAGTGAAAAAGAAAATAATAAGAAAGAAATATAGAAAGATCAAAGGAAAAGAAAGAAAGAAAGAACATGTCAAAAAGTGTTGTGAAAATAAAATGAAGAAATCAAGTATGAAGAAATGCTAGAAATATCGAAGGAAATGCAAAAAGAAAGAGAAAAAAACGTAACGTAACAGCAAAGAAAGAAAGAAAGAAAGAAGGAAAGAAAGAAAAAACAAAGAAAGAAAGAAAGAAAGCGTTAAAAGGCGTTGGAAAAAATAAAATGAACGAACCAAGTATGACAAAAACGATAGAAATATCAATGGAAAGGAAGAAAGAAAAAAGAAAGCAAGAAAGGAAGGACGCATCAAATATTGTTGGAAAAATAAAATGAACAAAACAAATATGGCAAAATGTTAGATTGTTTATGATTAAATAGCGGGCAAAGCACTTACTGAAAAGATATGTGTGCCTAGTTGGTCACATAATCTATAACATGTCGAATTCTCATTTAATCTCCCTCTCTCCATCTCCCGCTCCCTCTCAATCTATCTATCTATCTATCTATCTATCTATCTATCTATCTATCTATCTATCTATCTATCTAATACTCTCATCTATTCCATTTTTATTCTATCTTTCCACTTTAAAATCAATTCGGATAAAAATGGGAGATAAATTATCCAGAGTTTAGATATTTTTTGTTTTGCTTGTTTTTTTTGTTTTTTTTCCTGCATATCAAGACTCGGGTACTTTCTGGAGTGCTACAGGGAGCCAAGAATTTCACAACGACTATAGCAGCATTGAAGGCATGGAACCTCCTTGAGAGATCATTCGATCATTGCGATAATTAGAAATCAGGGGACATTACAAGTTCGAATTTTTGAGGTATCTATACTCATGATCAGATATGGATATATTTAATGCATCAAAAATCAAACTTGTAACGTTCATGCAGATAATTTAGCTATCGCTGCCGACGCCATTTCCAATGACACAGTACCCCCAGAAAATACTTCCAATGATGTTAGACTTTATGTCAATGCCTCTAAAATGGAATTTATAGGTTTCAACCAGACTGTTTCATGTGAATCAATAAAATCCGTTGAAACTTTTACATACCTAGGAAGCGAGATCAATTCTTCTAAAAAGGAGGTGAAAATTCGTATAGGTAAATCCTCGTCCACCTTGAATAAAATGGTTATTCTAGAGAACATCTAGAAGAGATTCTTTCAAGTCACTGTACAGGCGGTGTTAATGTATGTTGCTACGGCCTGGACTTTATATGATGGAACCTACATTCGGATGTAGCTACACTTAACACCGGAGACAACATCCAACGAAATCACAGATTTATGGACCCGTCCTTGACATTTCTACAATCTCACGTAAATACAGAATGCGTTTTGCAGGACACTGCTGACGAGCAAAACAAGAACACGCGGGCGATCTACTGTTCTGGACATCTAGCCACGGAACAAGATGAGTTGGTCACCCAGCAACCACCTACATATACCAGCTATGTTGTGACATGAAATGCCTCCTTAATGACCTTCAGAGCTTGAATGCAGGACCATAATGGTTAGTCTGATAGGCTCAGGAATGCTCGGCCTAACTCAACCGAATAAAAAAATAAATGTATCCAGCTACATTCATTACTTAAATAAATTTATAAAAGTGAAAGAAAGGAGAAGAAAAGGGGGAAAACAAAAAACGTTACAATTATAATCAACTTCAAAGTTTAATTACCCGATGTATAAATAAGGTAAATGTATGGCTTAGTGGTTAGAATGTTCGCTTTCTGATCATGAGGCCCGGGTTTGATTTGTTAGTTAGCTGGCTTCTTGAGGTTATTGGAAAATGCCCGAAAACCATACTACGTGTTTACCAAAGCCGCGTGCGTAAAATTGGATACAGGTAACTATTTGGATGAACCATAGATTGGTGTGCTAGCAGAAAGTCACACGTCATCGTGATCGAGGGTTTGAGAGTACTCACCAGATAATACGCACTCTCCCAGAAATTGTAACTGAGGTCTGCTCAGCATATTTGCAGTATAAATCACAGGTTACAACATTAGCCGCTTCTTTATAAGGAAACATTTGGCATTCATTGTGCGATCAGTCAGTATATCTAGCGGTTAAAATTTACAAAAGTATTTCCATGAAAGGAACTCCCCTGCTAATTCTGTTCCTACTTCCTAAGGTTTTCTTTGAATACCACCAATAGTTAATTTGTAGAACAGAGTGCCAAGATGTTTCCCCGATTACTACAAGCTTAACCTGTTCAAGTCTAGGGTCAACCGTTATTTTTTCCTTAGGCCTTGTACCGGGTGAACATCATTACAAAGACAAAAAGGTATTATGGAAGAACGACAAGTCAATTATGTCGTTATTTTCTCTTTGAGTTACATGTGCTGTCCATTTTAGTCATCGATTGTTGAAAGTCCTGCAGTTTCTGTTACTTGGTACAGTTTGTTGTTTCTGTAGCTTTTGTCCACAAGCCATCCTGGGTATGAAAGATAAACTACATCCGCGTCCTGGGTGAGACGATCAACGATATCCAACAGCAAGGCCACTGATGAAGAAGTTTTGAGGATTGTGGAACCCTCTCTTAATTGCTGATGTTCCCAGATCGACCCTGACCCGGGGTGGTAGCACCTGTTAGGGTCCTAGCTATGGACATATAGTTGACACCCAAACTTGTGTAAAAGTAGGTTTTAATACCGGAAATACTTTGTAATAAAAAAAAATTATTATCAGCAATAATTTTTTTAAAAAATACCAGAAATACAAACAGCTACAAATTCTTTGGAAAATATATGACCAGCTATAGATTTCTTCAAGGAAAAATATTACCGGAAATAGATTTTTGAAGAAAAACATTACCAGCAATAAAAAATTTTGTTGGCATTAAATAACCCATTGAGGTTGATATGCCGTAAAACATAACAAACCAAATATTCTCTCTACAAGGTTAAAAAAAGGATAGTTCTACCGAAGATGGATCTTCCTCGCTAAGATCGACAGATTTGATACCATCGAAGACATGCTTAACGACTGATCTAGCTGTTTCTAAGTGTGTTCAGCGTCATTTATATTAAAATCTTCAACTGACGAGTCGATTTAAGAACATTACTCGAGTTTTTAGGTTAACGATTTGGTTCTGCATGAATTTGCGATATTATGCGAAATTAACCCTCGGACTGTTAATTCTCTCTTCATTCATTTAATTTGTTATAACTGATCCATACGCCCGACCTAACTGAAGTGTTTAATTCAGGTTAGGGGTCATCACGCTTTCTATTGCAATTCAAGATCATTGTTTTCTTTTGGAAAGGATTTTTCTCACTCCTACTTTCATAGAAAATATTCGTTCTTTGACAGGATTCTTAACATATGACGTCATTTGTTTACATTCGATACGCCAGAGCAGTTATGAATGTACGAGATTCATGGAAGATTGGAGTTTATAAGCAGTAAATTCGACCTTGTCTACCGATTGGTTCTTTGTGGCCCAGAGGTAAGGCACGTCAGCGTAAATGACGGTTCCGTATAGGATGCAGGTTCGAATCCTGTCAAAGAACGAATATTTTCTATGAAAATTTCTCGGACATTCAGGCCGGTAAATGTTATTTAATACTGTTTATCATAAACAGAGCATTTGCTTAAATACTTGTATCTATAAAATAACAACGTTAAACATAAAAAAAATGTCTTTAATAAATATATATATATATATGTAAAAAAATTCACAGATTTAATCTGTAGAAAAAGACAATATTTATAAAGGAAAAACTATATGTAGTTTTATAGATACTTTCTTGAAATAAATTCATTTCGTTTTTTACCTTGAAAAGGTTTGCAATAGACGAAGCGCGCCGGCTAAAAAATCCCGTATGCACCTGGTTTGTTTTTGATTTTGTCAAATGCAGTTGGTCAGTTGGGCAACGTCTGTGAGAAAAAAGAAAACCATGAAAGAATTCAGCCCACCAGAAATTTGCGAACGGTATGAAGTACTGCTTAGCATTCGCACCGAATGTTTAGTTGTCAATCTACGGACAATGCAGAGGATTAGGAAACTACTGGGTGAGTTTAATAGCCATTGAGAAAAAAAAAGGTCACCACAGAAAATTCAGATAGTTCTGATGAGAAAAGAAGCCATGAATTTGTTGGTTCGGGCCTTAGACTTAACACGAAGGCCCGTAATTAAGTGCCCTGAGGAGGCAGTGCTAGTCTGGGTCAAGAGGGTGGCTGTTGAAAGACCCTATGTCTGGCAACAGACCGCGTAAGCAGGAGGAAACAGTCATGTCTGTCAGACAATTTCTCGACCACATCACCCTTTACATCTGGCCACCTAACTCTACAGCCTGCAAGCTCCTTGATTATTGCGTGTGGGGCACAACAAAACTCCTTGATAACAGCAAAAGTGAACTGAAGGCAAAGATTATGGCAGCATTCACCAACTTAAACAGAAAGACCGTTCATAAGAGATGCAAGAGATCCGAAGTCGTCTGGAGGCCATGGTTGAAGCCAATGGCGATTTTATTGAATAAATTTACTCTTTAGTATTTCAATATATGTTTAATTTTGGTAAATATACCTGTTAAAATGAGATGCCAGTGTTATTTTTAATTTTGCTTAAGTTATACGACAACTTATCCATCACAACCCTGTACACACACACACACACATATATGTATATATGTATTAAAATATGACTATCTGGAAATATTTTTTTGTGACATCTTTCCAGTCTGTCATATTTTTCTGAATACTGTCTGTTAATATATAAATTTGTACAAAATTATATATCGTTATATCATTTATATATATATATATATATATATATATATATATATATTTTTAAATATGTTTGAAACAGAACAGAAGCGTATTAAGGCATAAAAAGCAAGAAATTTTAAATTGTAGGTTTAATAGATTTAAAACAAAAACACACACCAGTCGACCTTAAATTTACAGTAGATAAGGAGGTCAGTGTTTCATTGGCCTTCTTAGATGTTCTTGTTCAAAGAACCCCTTCCTCGTTTATTACCTCTGTTTACCGGAAGTCTACTTTTACAGGTCTATATAATCGATGGGACTCTTTTTGTCCGAAACGACAAAAGATAAATTTGATTAGGACCCCGACACATAGGGCGTTAATGATTTGTCCGGGTGACACCTTGAAGGATGAGATCAGTTGTTTAACTGAGATCTTTCTGAACAATGGTTATCTGTTGAACATTGTTCAATCGGTTATTCGAGATAAGACTGCCAGGTTCAACAAAATCAAACCTGCTTCAGTGGGTAAATGCCCGGTCTATCTTCGTTTACCGTGGTTCGGTAGGATTAGTGAATCCTTCGCCAAGCGTATTTCATGTAGTTCACGTGAGTGTTATTTTGCAGCGAACGTTCGTGTTGTCTTTCAAACTAAGTCCGTACTTTCATCTATGTGTAAAGATGTTCTACGCCCCCACCATATTAATTCTGTTATTTACCATTTCAAATGTAATTGTGGATGCGACTACATAGGTAGAACGACACAGCGGTTGGACGTTAGAATTAAACAACACGTACCTGCTATAATACTGAACAAAAAATTTTCTTTGGGCGATACCATTCATAACACGTATGGATCTTCGATTGCGGATCACTTTATAAAGAATTCCATTGTGCGATGGATTTCAGTGTGAACTGGTTTTCCCTTTTGGCCAGTTCGCACTCATTATTCCATCTTAGGGTGTTGGAGACGCTTTACATCATGTCCAGGCAACCTGCTCTTTGTAAACAAAGAGATTGTTTGCTTGAACTTGCTGTACTGCGCTTCTAGCATCTTGGTTGGTATAATTTTTATAATATTATTTTCTCCCTGTCCACTCATTCATGTTATCCATGACAGACTTTTTTTTTTCCTTTTCTTCATAATCCTAGTTCCCCGTTAACAGTTCTGATGAGAGGGGACGAAACCGGTCGACTGGTGTGTGTTTTTGTTTTAAATCTATCATGGCCTACAATATAAAATTTCTTGCTTTTTTATGCCTTATATATATATATATATATATATATATATATATATATATATATATATATATATATATATCTAACCTAAGTTTATTAAAATCCGATTGATATTATTTGATTGATTTTCTTAGACATATCAATTGCTTAATGCTCATATAGAAATATCTTGGACGCAATTGCATGCCTTTAAATACAGATAAAATATATTGTTGGTCATTTTGCTTTTAATACGAATTTATGGTCATTTTACTATAAATATGTACTGTTGGTAATTTTTTTATATAAAAATGTATTCTTATATTTTCATAGTGTTTTCTTTTTGTTTTGGATTTCACTATTTGCCAGAGCCTAACAGTTGCTACTACCCCAGGTCAGTGTGGAATTGGGAACAACTCCAATTTCGAGCTTGTTCTACTTCTCCTCAAAATCTCCAATGTGTCACTATTTAGGGTTGCGAGAGAAAAAAAAGGCGTGAATTAAATTAGGCGTTAAGAAGCTATCACGAAAAGACACTGAGCGATGTTATTTTTTTTAACATAGAAAAGTGGTGAAGATTTTATTTTCATTAGCGAAGAAGGTAAGATACCGGATTTAATTTGATTTATGTTACGAGACGGTGAATAAGATATAGCCATCTGCCCATGGCAAAAATGAAAATTCAAATTGGACAAGTGGCCTACAGGACAGAGTGCTAAGAGATAATATTAATTAGGTAATGCACTGACCGAGAAAAATGTCCGCTGGACCACCCCCAAGGAGATATCATTTGTTTTTGAAAGAAAACACTTTATTATCTGCCCATAGCTAGGACCCTAACAGGTGCTACCACCCAGATTAGGATGGACCTGGGAACACCAGTAATTAAGAGGTGGTCACACGCTCCTCAAAACCTCCTGATCCGATGCCTTGCTGCTGGATGTCGTTTATCGTCATACACAGGACGCATATGTAGTTTATCGTCATACCCAGGACTGATATCAGTGCTATGTACAAATAGTTCCTTACACGCGTTGAAACCAACTAGGTTTACGACCATATCACGTTGAAACACCAAAGTTAACCAACTCCGAACCTGGTGATGGGCGACTGCTGGGAATATCAGGTGATGTAAGCTTGGATGTGCGGTTGGTGTAATATATAATTTCTTGTAATTGTTAATCCGAGAGCCGAATTCTATTTCCCGTTGGATTCAGTATATTCACTTACGCGCAAATACCTTTGAGAAAAGTATGAAGTCACCTCTTCTCCATCTATGGATTAATTAGTAATACTTGTATCTCTAAGCCATTATTATCTAAAAATAAATGCTTACAATCTAAAAATATTTCCCGGTTTTAAAATTCTGCAAAACGTTGATGTATCGTGGAAACTTAATAATACACTGCGCCCCCCGCCCAAATCTGTAATGCTTTCTTTGTTTTTTATTTTTTTGTTTTTTCTACATATCTTTCTTACTAAAATGAACATTTTCTAAGTGTTGCCTAATGTTCTTGGATGGAGTATTATCGTTGTTTTATGAATTGTCTGAACAACAAATACCCCCCTTTGTTCTTAAGGTTGTTTTTTTTTTTTTTTTGAGGTTTTTTGCTAATTCTATTGGCATTATCATTTCTAGCTTAAAGAAATGAATTAAAATGTCATTAATTCATGTTTGATATATTAATCCAAACACCACCTCATCTCGCAATTAAATGTAGAATCTCTATCTATAAAAAGGCAGTGTGTGTGTGTGGGTGGGTGTGTGTGTGTGTGTGTAACGAATGCACGGCCGCAATTTTCGACGGATTTGCACCAAAATTTACATGCACATGCTCCAAGTTAGTGGGTTGGCCAAGACTGACTTTGCATTTCACAACTCCCATCGATAGTGGAAATAATCGATTTTTTATGCTTCTATGGCAGTTTTCATGTAGTTTGTGGCCATTTTCTACTGACCAGAGTGAGAGCCTATAGCTGGCTGCAACGAATAGGCAGGAAGATTCTATTGGCCAGCGTGAGAGCCAACAGCTGACTGACACGAATGTTATCTCGCATGCTAGCATGCAAAAAAAATCGATAGCTGCATTCGTCACAAGTGGGAAAAAATTAAATCTTCATGGCACTTTACTCCACTTGGCTCATTCGCTTGCTTAAACTCAACGTTGATTCTGATTCCGTAGAACTGGGTTGGGTGTGAAAAAGTATTTGTTGTTAACATTCTTTTTTCATTCGGTTTTTCCAGTTACGAGTCCTTTTTTAAAGCTGACCGTTTTGTGTTCATTTTGTTTAGTTCTTTTAGGTAAGGCACGTAGCAACATCAGCACGGCAAAGGCAAGGAAGGGCAAAAATATTTTAAGCCAAGTGATAGCGATTGCTGTATGAATCGTACGATTTTTGAATCAAGCATGGGCAACGCAGGGCCATGCTGCTAGTCTAATATACAATCCAAAAATACTTTTACAAACTTTGGCTGTGGCTTCATGACACCAAATCAAAATAAAAATCTCCATTAAAACACATGTCCACAAGCCAACATTGTACTTCAAAACAGTAACTCATGACAAAATGTTCAAAATGCTAGTGTCTAGACTGTATTGTGCCATGGGGATTCCGATCGGCCCACAAATGCTGGTTGAATAAATTTGTTATTCCATCTCTTACAAATGTTGCGAAAAGCTGAAAAGTAAAACAACGGATCGGCAGTTTGTACAATAAACCATTGGCAAAAGTTTTCCCATGGTGAGTGATCAGAGAGCGAAAGACCCTGCACATGTTGCAATTAATACGGATACAGTAGCTGCACTTGAAGTACCCTTCATGCGGTACTATAAGATGTATGATATGCTTGATGTGTGCTGATACCTGGATCGTTTCCGACAGCCTGTAGAATGTGATCTTCGTGGTGAGGCGTATGAGCGGATCTCGATCTTCATCCATAGTGTGCGGTGCCACGGATCCCTTTTCAGCAACGCGACGATAAACAGCTCAAAGGTTGGATGCTTCGTCTGCTTTTGGTCTAGAAACGCAATCTGATCCAGCCGTGCAACCTCACGTCCATTACCATTCGTGTAGCTGTATGCAAAAATCATATCTACCTGGTCACACGAAAGCTTTTCAGTGGTATATAATTTGGGAACGACTAATTTATTTAGAAATAAAATTATTTAAGAAAATTAATATTATTTTTTCTGATAAACCTGAAGATCAACCAATTTGGAAAGTATTTGTCTATATTTCTGAGATGAGGTGTTATGTACACTATTTGCATGATTCTGAATATTGTCCTCATCTTTGTCGCCATATTTATCACAACGTTTCGGCCGTCGTACGCTCCGGGATTCGTCAGGTGGTTGGAATGTCGAACAACCGTTTATTTCGCTCACTGTGGTAGACTGTTCTAGTTCCACATGCCACGTCTAATGGATGTCAGTTATCAGTTATCTCCTGATAATTCCCCTCTCAAAGTTCTCCACCCCTTTAACCAGGTATTCGTTGGGTCCTGTCACTGGATCTAACTAACGTCTGTATCCACTGTGCTATATGTCCTTGAGGACACATGGCACAGCGGATAAAGGCGTTATTTAGACATGGATAAAGGGTTCAGTTTGATATTCCAACCACCAGAAGAAGGCCGTAGAGTAGAACGGCTGAAACGTTATGATAAATATGGCGGCAAAGATGAGGATGATAGTCCGAATAGTGTAAATGGTGGAAAGCATTTGTTTAGTTATTTCTCTTATTTTTAGTGGAGATTCTTTAACTGTAACTGATGATATTGAAATGAGTCCGCAAATTATGGTCTGTATGTAGTTCGGCCCAACAACATCATTTGACGTGTTCCAGTTAAAAATTCATTATGAGTCACTGATGAGAAGTACGACCCTTAGATAATGTGTCAAAACGTTTCGTTTTTTTTTTTTTAACCATGTGAAATGATGACCAAAAAATAAATGCACTTTTTTCGCACTGTTTTTACGCTCTTGATGTTATTACATACTGCCTTTTTGCTAGCCATCTTTATTGTTTTGCAGCTTCCATAACGACGGTGCTCTGGTCATTAGTTAAAGAGAAATCTTATTCAAAGCAAATAGATCGCTTTTGATTTTTGAGAAGTGGCAATTACTATTACGTTGTCAAACTTTCGCGTATTCTAACTTCGCCAAAAATACTTTTTTCAACGTGTGAAATACTGTTTGAGAGAACGACTCGCTGAAGGTATAATTCCACGGTGAATTGAGGCTGATACGTCGTCTGTTCGAGCAACTTCTCGGTAAAGCTTCAAATATTTACGAGAAATATGCAATAGTTCCTGTTCGGTAAGAACATCAGCAAATTTGCCACATCCAATCATGTTCAATAGTCTCTTAGTCTATAGCATGTTATGTTTAAGTAATATTATGTTATTTTAAAGTTATGGCGTAGATTGTATGTTATAAGATATTAAATGATGGATATGTTGTAGTATGTTAGAGTCATATTAGATTAGAGTCCGTCGTTCACTTTCTGAGCGACGGTTCGGTTCAACTCTCTGTCTACGGGCGGAGAGGAACCCGAAGGAGGCTACGCGAGTATAGGGCGAATGCTTATGATCGGTTTATTACACAGAAAATAAAGGCGTCTCTGACATGACCCTCAGTTTTTTTATACTAAAAATAGTTAAGTTGAATTAAATCAGTCATTTGAAGTATTGATATTTAATATAAATCTCTATCCTAAAATTTAACTTCTGTATTCTCTTTCTTAAAAATACTATTTCTTAAAAATACAGCCTTGATCGCTTTTAAATTGAGTCAACGGTCGAATTGTCCGTTTCATATGAAGCCATCAAGGACATATGGCACAGTGGATAAAGGCGTTGGTTAGACCCAGTGACAGTACCCAAAGATTGTGAGTTCAATACCCGGTTTAGGCAGTGGAGAACTTGGAGAGGGGAATTAACAGGAGATAACTGATAACTGACATCCATTAAACATGGCACGTAGGGCTAGAACAGTCTATCCTAGTGAGCGAAATAAACGGTTCAGTTCGACATTCCAAGTACCTGAAGAAGGCCGGAGCGTACAACGGCCGAAATGTTGTAATAAATATGGCGACAAAGATGAGGACAATAGTCCGAATAATGTAAATAGTGTTCTTATGAAGCATTATGACATTTTAATTTTATATGTAACGTTCAACAGTAAGGAGTGTCTCTGTTCTAACGGATCAGAAAGATTGCAACTGTCGTATCCAGAAGACGCAAAAATAGTTTATCCTTCCTCCATGGGCTAGCTACCACATAGAATCGATTACTGATATTCCAGAGGCGTTAAATACAGAGAAAAAGAAACTTCTGGGATTCTCAGGAATTCAAAAGCCAGGATTATGCATCTTCTGTGAATGAAATGCAAAGAGCTTTCAAGATGATAAATTCAACAAAAGCTGCACCGATTGACCGAAGCAATTCTACATGTGAAGGGAAATATCTCAAGATCCTTCTACTACAAATTATCTACTCGTAATATAAATAAAGGAGAAATAATAATTAGCAAAATCATTGATAACATTATATGGCAGATAAATGGCCGTCGATCAGCAAAATCGTGATAATATTATATGAGGTAAATGGCTGTTGATCAGCAAAATCATTGATAACATTATATGACAGATAAATGGCCGTCCATCAGCAAAATCGTGATAATATTATATGAGGTAAATGGCTGTTGATCAGCAAAATCATTGATAACATTATATGACAGATAAATGGCCGTCGATCAGCAAAATCGTGATAATATTATATGAGGTAAATGGCTGTTGATCAGCAAAATCATTGATAACATTATATGGCAGATAAATGGCCGTCGATCAGCAAAATCGTGATAATATTATATGAGGTAAATGGCTGTTGATCAGCAAAATCATTGATAATATTATATGGGAGATAAATGACCGTCGATCAGCAAAATTGTGATAATATTATATGAGGTAAATGGCTGTTGATCAGCAAAATCATTGATAACATATGACAGATAAATGGCCGTTGATCAGCAAAATCGTGATAATATTATATGAGGTAAATGGCTGTTGATCAGCAAAATCATTGATAACATTATATGACAGATAAATGGCCGTTGATCAGCAAATCATTGATAACATAAGTGGCCTTTGACTATTTCTCTTATGACAATCCTTACATTTTCTTTCCTTTTTCTTATTCTTTATTTGTTGTTTCCTTCTTCTCTAATTTCATGTTTTTATATAAAATAATTATAACTTTAGCTCTCGTGTTTGTTTACGGTACATTGTCAGTTTGGGAATTTGTCACTGAGTAGAAAACCCATTTGTTTTTGTTTAAATGAATTGCATTCGTTATCAAGTGCTTGAAATGTTTTGAAAGATGAAATTAGTACGAGGGCACACTATACAAAGGTACATTTTTTGAAGAGGTTAAAAATCAGCCATAGACAATATTGAGATTTTCCCAATTATATTTGGTAACAAAATTATTATGACGCCTGCAAGAAAAATAGAACACAAACACAGATGAAAATGTTTTGAAAAAACTTGTATTGTAGGAAAAGAGAGTAAAGTTTCATTGCAAACAGTCGGGTTTGTGGAACTTATCTGAGAGATGTGTCCTTTTAACAGTTTTATATTTCGTGTGTCGTTTTGACTGGGTTGAAGAAAATAGAGTCTTGACTTCTGTGCTTTAGTTGCTGTCTAAATCCTCACACGTGTTCTGGTTTTAGATGACGGAGAGTGCAGACGGGGAACGTGTCGTCTCTGAGGGTCTCCACAAGTAAAAAGGAAGAGAGTTTGTAAAATCCGCTCTCGGGGGTTTGGTGAAAATCTAAAAAGGTAGCCTGTGATTGGTTGTTTTTCATCCAATCACAGGGTACCCAGTTAGCGATTCCGTAATAATTTCAATAAGAAAGAACAAAAACACACTAATTAAACCTACGTATCAGAAATTTTATAATATGAGTTTGTTTTTTTCTCGCTATTTTTGGGTAGCTTTGTACAAAAGAAAAATTGAAAACCATTTATTTGCTATAAAATATATTGTAATGGAATGTTCCACTCTCCTTATTACCTATTGTGGACTGACTATATCAGTAAATATATACAGTGTACACAGGTCATACCAGTGTATGTCTGTCTGGCTTCGGGAAGTGTTAGTTGAGTCCTGTCTTTCACTAGTGTATTCTCTTTTACAATAAATCTCTATTTCTTCCATCTACGTCCGTGTTGCTGTTCCTTCCACTTGAGTACCATCTTTGTTTGTAACCTGTTTAAAGATAAAAAATATATCCAGGATGATGTCCAGTACTACATTATTTGACTATGGCAGACCTACTAGTATTGCTCAGAAGCTGGGGCCGTATTATACACAACCTATAAGAAAAATCAGGTTTCTCACAAAACATATTCAGAGATCACACTATATATGAAGTAGCCTTAGACCCGAATATATACGTTTTTTTTTTTAGATTTATATTATAGCATATTATGTTATAGTGTTGGATTACAGCACCCTGATTAATAAAATCTCACTGCGGAGAAATTTTGGAATTTCCACCTATTGACGGTGTACAGGCAGCGCAGGATTTGAAAGACTCAACCTCATTTTCGGTAACTTTTCACGGCGAAAAGCTTTTTAACAGCTGACATAATTTGTCACAAATGGAAAATTTTAGAAAGCACTGGAAAGATTCCTAGACGATATGAAGCTATTGTAAGTGGCCTCCTATCCTATACCAGCTAGGTAGCCAAAGATGGCGTCAGTTTTTGTTAACGATCTTCACAGCAACACTTTCGTTCGTGAATTACCACGTGTTTCATGCTCAGTAAAGATATTATTCAAATTTTCAAAAAGTCCTGCATTTATATATATTTTGTAAGTAGTGATTTTTTGTAGACGGAAAATACAAAACATTATTTTTACGCGAAATCTGAATTTCACTACTTAATAATTCGTTTGAGCATTACATGCCTAACGTTATTACCTGTATCTATAGACATAAAATTTATTAAGTTTTATATAAACCTACTTTCAGAGTATATTTTATTTATATAGAACTACCTTCAGGGTATATGTATAAGCTCTGTTATAAAATGTAAAAGGATATTCTGTTTATGCTTGGCTTCCATTCCCACGCTGCTCCATTTTATAGATGCTATATACAAATTAAATACCCTCAAAATTCGAAAAAAAATCTAAAATCCGAATCACTTCCGGTTCCAAGAATTTCAGATAAAGGATTCAATAGATTTACATCAAATTAAAAATAAATAAAATCAATGAAAAATATTTATTTATCTATGCAAGCTGATCCGAACAGAGAAACATTACTTTTTCAAGACATACATTACTGTATGACATAATCAAAAATGATTTGCAGGATCCTAGACAAAGCAATTTCCGCCAGGAGAAATCTTTTCAAATATCCGGTGTGCATTATCCGAGAAGCTGGATATAATTCGAAATGAACTCACTCAGGAAAAAAATAAACTAATGAAAAAATTAAAATAATTCAAATTGAAAAATTTGACCACATTCGACATATCGCCCAGCAAAACACATTGCCAAACATTTAGTTTTAATAGTTTTGTAATGTCAACGAAGACTCGTTGCCACATTTATAATTCCAACGGATACTTGTTGTCACTTTCGTAATGCTCATTATAGTAGAGACTTTGTAATCTCAGTTACAACTATAGTACGCCGTTGAACAATACTGGAGTCAGACGCCTACGAATATTACTCGCACTAATAGTACTTGATCGATAAACTCACTCCACCGTATTGATTGGCATAGAGAATAGTGTAGAAAAGAGAATAGCGGTCCGTATAGTGATAGAGGATAGAATAGAAATAGCGATCCGTTAGTAATAGAGGATAGACTAGAATGGCGATCAGTTAGGCGTCAAGCGACTTTCTACCCATGCTATTCCTCTACGGTCACGTGGTCTACTTAATTCAGTAATGAAATTTCCTGTGTTTGCTCACTGGCGATCTATGTTCAAACTCAAGTGTCGGCAGCGACACTTTATTCCTATATAACAAATATTTTAACTATGTTTTTAACTATCTTCAGGTCACTGTTAAAGCTTTGGAAGATGGTATAGCTCGGTCATGTCACCCGGCGTAACAGCCTCTGCGAGGTCATCAGTCAAGGCACAGTTGAAAGTGGAAGCAATCGAAGACGGTAAGGCAGGAGCCGGTCAGACAAACATCAAAGAATGGACGGAAATGTCAATGCCGGAACTCCTGAGAGCGACTGCCGTCAGATCATCCTGGAGTAGGATGTCTGTTTATTCTGGTCGTCGGTACTTGCCATCATCCATGACTGAAGTAGTCGAGGAACTGATAATGGCGACGATGGTGATTTTAACTAAATGCAAAGATAATCAGGGAAAGAAAAGAAAGTTTCCGATTTTCCTTTTCAACCCGAACTCCGAGAATTTTATTGATATGGGAAGGGAAAAAACGTTTTTCCCTTGGTTGGCCATAATTGCCGAGGAAGGCGATAGTATCAGGCATTAAAAAACCTCAACGTAATTATACTCGCTTCCGTTTGTATTTATTACTTGAAAAACAGATTACTTTTATGACGATCTGATATATTTACTGGCAAACAAATTAATAAAAGTAACATTAGTTAATCATTCGTCAGGAACAGAATGCTTAGACAAATGCGTTATACAGGGTGCGGCTGGTATTTGAGGACATACAGATTTAAGATTAATACTGCTTCCTGCTAAATTCTAATGCTTTTATTTTTCAGAAATCAAGAATGGCAAACCCTATAACAAATGAAATGAAAAGGCATGCTGTGATTGTGGCATTAAAGGCTGATCATAGCGATATGGATATTGCACGTTTCCTCAAAGTTGCAAGATTGTTTATTCACAAGATACGAAAAGAGTTAGAAGACGCTGACAGTTCCCCAATGTCTGTATCAAAACGTAAAAGACATTCTGCACGTTCTGATAAAGTGAGAATATCTGAATTTATTCATGAAGTCAAGCAGACAATTGATGAAATTCGAGGTCAATCAATGAGGTCAATTGCCAAAAATCTGCATGTGTCTGAAAAAACAATCAGAAGGGGTGTTCATGAAGACATTCTATATAAGTCCTACGTGATGAAGAGAGGTCAATTTATGTCTAAAAAAACAAAAGAAAACCGTTTAAACAGATCCAAAAGGCTTTTAAACAAACTTAAAAATCCTTCAGAAGCTGGTGTGATTTGTTTTTTTGTTTTTTTTTTCCAGGTGTTAAAAAATTTTCTTAACAGAAGAAATGACAGATGGCTTTGTTCAGATCCTTCTGAGGTGCCAAGAGTGATGCGCACAAAATTTCCTTCCAGTGTTATGGTATTGGATGTTGTTAGCAATGAAAGACATGTTATACCACTACACTTTTTTCCACAAGGTCTTAGAGTAAATGCTGCTGCTTACATTGAGGTTCTAGAAACAGTTGTCAAGCCTTGGATTAACAACATAGGCAACGGTAGGCCTTACACATTCCAACAAGATTCGGCTCCATCCCACAAGGCTCTACGAACACAAGAATGGATGGCTGACCATTTGTACGACCACATCACACCCAACATTTGGACTCCTAACTCTCCAGATCTCAATCCACTAGACTATTATATGTGGAACGTTGTTGGGAAGGAGGTTAATAAACAGCCTCATGACTCTCTTAAAGTTGCAATAGTCCGAGTAATGTCTGACATAGATAAGTTCAAGTTAATCAGATCTTACAGCCGATTTCGGCCTCGCGTAGAGGCAGTTATTGATGCTTGTGATGGTATTATTGAATAAAATTGATTAATATTTAGCTAAATTTCATGTTTAATTGTTTGAAATCAAATATAATTATATTAAGTTTTTTACTAATCCATAAAATCTGTTCTCAAATACCAGCTGCACCCTGTAGTTAAAAAGTTCACACACGCAAACACACAGATTTTCACACACAGAAATACATACACACACATATTGTATATACAGAGTTTATCAAAATACTTTTACAAGCTTTGGGTTCGAGCTCCTCACACCGAGACAAAAGTTTATTTAAACATATATCCGCAAATCCTTCGTTTTTGAGTTATTAACTTTAAAGAAGATGGCAGATGGCACTGTGTTGACATGAAGACTAAGTTACATTTGTCATTCGTGTACATTCGTGCCTAGTCTGTCTTCAACGTTCAACGTGTGAGCAGATAAATATGTTTTTTACATACAGCTGCTCGAATGGCAATAGACGCGAGGCTGCACGGCCGTATCAGATTGCGTTTCGAGACCAAAGACAGACGAGGCATTCAACATTTACTGCTGTTTATCGTCGCGTTGCTGAAACAGGATCCGTGTCACCGCACATTATAGAACGAGATCCGCTCGTATGCCTGACCGCGAAGATCACAAGCTGTCGGTGACGATCCAGGTATCAGCACACATCAAGTGGTTCTAGCATGTCGTACATCTCAGGGTACCGATGAAATCAGTACGAAAAACATTTATTAATATTAACCAGGTGACAAGAATGAAACACGGAGATTGTGGTTCCAAGTTCGGAATTGTCGAACACACCTGATGCGAGAATTAAAGAAAGGAACGGTGGAAACTATCCAACATTAGTTTTTGAGGTGGGCAGAATCCGGTTATAGGTGGAATTATTAGAAAAAAAATCAATTCCCTGTTTGATTTCGCTGTGATAATAACTTCACATTTAAAAATTGTGAATGGTGGTGGGTGTTTAAGGAGTGTGATGTTGAACATAAAGGAAAAAGGGTCGTAGGACCAGGGGTGGGGGCCGTATTAGCGTTGAAAAATGTTGTTTTTGTGAGCTAAATTCAGTGTGGGAACATAGGCGAGATTGTCACTTAAAGTAAAATGAAAGAGAAAAAGAAAAAAGAGAAAGAAGAAATAGCACAAAAATGGATAAAGAATTCTTTTAGGAAAATCTTTGTTACACAACGGGAGTGGGGGTGCGAAAAAATAAACTGAAAAAATTTTTAAAAATATAAAAAATAATACTAAAAATAATAGTAATATAAAAAGGGTAAGTGAAAAAACTTACAAAAACAGTTGTGCTATGTATCGAGATAAGAACAGTGTGTAACAAGGCAATAAAAAAATAATATATATATATATATATATATATATATATATATATATATATATATAGTTAAGTTATGAAGAATTTGGTAAACTGAATTGGTAAATCCAAGGAGGATGAAATCCTGACAGCTCAATGTGAAGAACAAGCTAATATTTAATGAACAAAGACACTTTAAGGTACCATCAACAATGAAATTTAGGATGAAAAAATCCTTTTTTTTTTCGGATCATCATTTCATTGTTGGAAGTGTTACCTGATGATCCGAAACTTTAAAAAGGATTTTGTGAAAAAAATTATTGTAATGGTACATTTTAAAGTGTCTGTTGTTCAATAAAAAAATATATATATATATATATATATATATATATATATATATATATATATATATATATGAAACAAAATGACTATTTTGTAGTGATTTTATAACATATTTATGTTATAATTTTCGAATAAGTAATTATATATATATATATATATATATATATATATATATATATATATATATCATTTTATTATCAGTTGCTTACCATCCCCCGAAGAAATAGAATCATAGAATTGAAACATAAAAGCTTTTGTGTAGCGATTTCAATATGTTATATTATAATCTCTTATAATAAAAATAAAATTAAGATATTGCTCTACTTCGTATTGAGAAAAATTTTTAAACTAAATGCTACGAACTGTGGAATTTTGCTCTATCTGTTCTTTCTCTCATTTGTATATATATTTGTATATATATATATATATTTATATGTATATTTCTGAGATGAGGTATTAGGTATATTATTTACGTTATTCGGTCTATTGTTCTCATCTTTATCGCGTTATTTATTACAACGTTTCGGCCGTTGTTCGCTCCGGCCTTATCCAGGTGGTTGGAATAACTAACTGAACCCTTTATATATATATTTCATGCATATTACATTAAAAAAACATCGTTTCCGTACAATCACCAAAGTTAAGCAGTATCGAGTCTGGTTAATACATAGATGGGTGACCGCTTAGGAATAGCAGAGGCAGGAAGCTTGTATGTGCGGTGGTGTAATGGATAATGGCTCGGAATTGTTATTCAGACAGATGAGTTCCAATTAATGTTGGGTTTGTTATACGCACAAATACTCTTCGAAAATGTATGAATCCACATCTTCTCCTCCAAGCTATTATCAATACTTGTATCCCTAAAATAAGCATTATCATTCAAAAAATAATTCTGATAATGTAAAAATATTTTCTGGCTTTAAATAACCCTCAACGTGTTGATAAGCCGTAGACAAAGAATTAACCAATAAAAGAATATCATTGCTGTCAATTTTATCTTCATCTGTGAGAAGATTGTGTAGCATTTACTGCCTTTATATTTTATGACAGTTTAACACTCCTTTCGCTGTAATGAAATTTTCGTGTTACCTATTACATTGCTTAGCTTTTGTAATGCATTATTTGCTATTGCAGCGCGCTTCTAATACGTTTTTTTTTTAGAATAAAATTATTATTACATAAATCTTTTCTTTTAAACTTTAACTAAATATTTAAGTACTCACAAGGAATTTCTTCATGATTTCTCTTGAAAAAAATCAATATTAATACATTTGCATTAAAGTGAAGATGGCACCTAATCCCACAGATCGCCTTCAATCTGTTTTTAAATGGGGCAAGAAAGGGGTTGTATATTTTAACGCCTACAAAACAAAACTGTTATCTTTTAGTCATCATCAGGAATTATTTTTGCTTTCCATCAGCATCACTGATACCAACTCCCGGAGAGCAATTCGCTACAGTTTCCCCGTAAGATCATGTAAATCAATTGCTAAATCTAATGTTAGGAAAATATCATTCGCCAGAATCCATCTGGCATGTTTATAAATCTACCATTCGACCATGTTTTGATTATTGCTGCCACATATAGCCTAGTGCTCGTGCTATATAGCTCAATGTATTTAATTAAATCCAAAGAAGGGACTGTAATATTATCGGTCCTGAACTGGCATATCGGTTTGGTTATTTTCCTACCGCTGTGACGAGGCTTCCTCATATGTTTTTTTTTTTTTTTTTCTACGAATATTTTCATGGTAATTGTTCTGATTAGCTTTACGCGTTGGTACCTTGACCACATGAATTTAAACGTAGTACTAGATTGGCAAGTAGGTTTCATCGCTTTATTGTTGCAATAGCCAGATGCAACCGTTCTATTTAAAAAAAAAATTCTCGTACTTATCGGCTGTGGAACTCTTTATCTGCACTCGGCTCCCTTCTCATCTACGATCTTCAAAAATACAAGTCGTCATCAACATTTCTTTTCTTTTTGCCTCTTCTCAGTAATGTCTTCCCATTTTCTTTCACTTTGTTACATCTTGCATCTTAGTGGCATTATTCTTTTGCATGGAGTGAAAATATTTAAAAAAAAAATACAATACGCCATTCTGCCTCTAACGTTTCCTTCATATTTTTGTACCAATGACAGTCCCCGTCTCCCTAATTTTTAACGTATTTCTAAAGCAAGATTCTTTAAAAATGTCATGAAGAAAATAATGTCAGAAGCGTGACTTGTAAGTCCCAGATATGTCCATTAACTATTACGATACATTTGCATATCTCGACAACAATTATACTTGTTCTTATGCGTTTGAATTATTTCCAGCAAAATCTAACATAAGAACAGCCGAATGCGACATCAAGCAAAGTAAAACCTTTTAAGAAACTTTATTAGAAGCTCAGCTTCGCGGAGAAACATACTGGAAATGCGAATCACTTAGAATGTACAGACAAGTATATTTTGTGAAGAGGCTTTTGGTCGATTAGTCTGCGGGTATCAACAAGTGAGCATTTATTTTTCTATCCTTTTTTTCTTCACTGAAAAGGTGTAATTCGAATGGATAGGTTATAGCGTTGCGTGTGGAAAACTGTCAACTGCTTCGTTTGACAGCACATTTTAGGCAGAAAATATTTCAAACAGTGACGCACTTACAAGTCGAAAACTATTCTTGAGTAACTCTAATTTGAAAAATTGTGAAAATCGCACGCCTGCAACCACAAAAACACGTGCATTTGTGGTCACGATCATATATATATATATATATATATATATATATATATATATATATATATATATATATATATATGAGATGAGATGACGATATCTATTTTTATATATCAGGAACAATATTGCGGTAAAATGTATGACAATGACGAAAAGTTTTTTTGTGACGCATTTCGTCATTTAGAACTTCATCGGAATAAATTTGTTATGTTGGCGCAACTACACATGCGCACGAACGAGGGAGGCAGGGAATTTTAATTCTTTTTTTTTTTTCTAGCCGATTTTATTTAAATTCATTTTCTTTTTATTTCCATCATTTTTGTTAATAGATAACGTATACTGTGATAATAAACGTTCTGCCAGGAATAGGGAATTGTTGTAAGATCCCGGGTGCCAATATACTATAGATGACCTTGCAATCAAGGCACTTTCTAGACATTTTCCTTACAGTGAATTGTTTTCTCCTTAGATCAGAGTAGCATTTTTTTATGTCAAATTGGTGGTCAGACTCGTTGCGGTGAGCGAGTAATGCATTTGATGTATTGTTTTGTAAAAGGTCCCTTTTGTATTGATATGACATCCTATTGATTCTCATGTATTTTTGTAACACACACACACACACACACACACACACACACACACACACACACACACACACACATATATATATATATATATATATATATATATATATATATATATATATATATATACAGGGTGTCCATAAAGTTCGTGAGCACTTTAAAATTTATAACTTTATTTGTATTTGCGATAGAAATAATCTGTAAAAAATGTATAAAGTTTAATGTATCTAGTTTTAAGTATAGCTAATATAGCTAATGTGATTTCAGGCATTACTGCAAATCAGTTGGAAAATATATATATATATATATATATATATATATATATATATATATATTGTTTATATACCAGTAGTGGTAGATAGGTTAGTGATCGTAAAGTTCACTTCAAACGCTTCCCCGGATGCTTGGAAAGCAGTATAGATTTATCCCTTGTTCCCTCTTTAGTATTGGTTCTCCGATTCCTTCTTAAATTCTATGATTCTAACGTCTCCTTCCGGTTCTTTTGAACAGGAGTAAAGGTTTATCCCATATTTCCTGTTTAGTATTGGTTTTCAGATTCCTCCCAAAGTATTCACTTTCTCTGTTTCTTCCAATAAAATTCGTCGAGTCTTAGTGCAATCATCTTGTTTAATCGGAATTGATTAAAAGAAAACACAAAAAATGAAAAATTTTACAAGGACACAGTGTTCAATGTAAAAGATAATATATATATATATATATATATATATATATACCCAAGTATAGGATTGATATATACAAAATAAATTCCAATAACCAAAAAATACTATTCTTCAAAGAGTGTTCAATACAGAGTAGTGCAAATATAATTTATTTGAAAATTATAACATAAATATGTTACAAATTCACTACAAAAATAGCCATTTTGTGTTGATTGTAGAATAAAGAAAAACTTTTTTTTTACATTCAACAACATCACTTGATAAGACACCCGAAGTGTTGAAAGAAAATGGCTATTTTTGTAGTGATTTTATAACATATTTGTTATAATTTTCGAACAAATTATATATATATATATATATATATATATATATATATATATATATATATATATATATTTTTCTGTAGTTCACTGCCAACAGCAAGCAGAAATATTTCTCCTCCCGATGATGGCCATTTCGGTCGAAACTAGTCGAGAATCTAAATGGAATAATAATAAAAAAAACGAAAGAATATTAATCTACAACCCAGTGTATCTAATGATTTAATTTTTTAATTCTTTGTTTTCTTATTGTCAAAATAGAAAATAGATATATATATATATATATATATATATATATATATATATATATATATAGGTAATAATCAGTTGGTATATAATCCAAGTGAATCCTATTACTACAATATAAAATATTAAATATCAAAACTATATCATTGGCCAGACAGAAGGAAAAGAAGAAGGGAAGAAAAAGTGAAAAAGGGAGAACATATAAATTAGGGAATAGTGTAAGTCTGAATATGAGTGGTGGTCAGAGGAGAAAGAAAGAGAAAAAAAAAGAGAAAATTAATCTTGTGGTTTGCGCGTGTTTATAAGTAAACGCAAACCACAAGATAGCTTATTCCTAAATTTTCGCTTGAAGATGAAACGGGACCTAACACCTTGATTCAACTTAATTTTAATAATTATATTGATGGTTTCGAACTCTCGTTTTTGAAACATGAGAACTCTTATGTAGCGAAGGAATCAGATTTTTTTTTTAAAATATTATAATATAACCTCTACTTATGTATGGAGCACTGTCTTAAAAAAAAAAACAAAAATACTAAGGAACCCGGAGTATTTACCTAACGTGTTCCTTCCTATTTTTTCTGCATATTTGAGCGCACACACACATACATATATATATATATATATATATATATATATATATATATATATATATATATATATATATATATATATATATAAAAAAATATAATTTTAAAATATATACCCAGTATTAGAGAGAGTGCATGTAGGTATAAAAGTAGTTGTCAATACCAAATGGCGACACTGTTTCAAGCTTAAATTTAATCTTTATGGAAGATGGTGTTCAAGGATAAAACAGACTGTCGCCTCTCGGTGTTAACAGCTTAGTACAGTTTTGCATATATATATATATATATATATATATATATATATATTTGTTTGAGTGTGTGTATGGCGTGAGTGGAAGTGTGTATGTGTGCGCGCGCGTGTGTGCGTGTACCCGCGTGTGTGTCCATATATGTGTGTTTGACTGTGTTTTATTGTATATGCGTGTGGGATTCTCTATACATGAGTGTGTATTCACTCGATGAAAGATGAGCTGCAAGGGAATGCGAGATAAAAAAAACAAAAAAAAAACAAAGTATGTTTTTTTCATATTTTCAACGGAGTTCAGATATAATATCTTGTCTGAAGAAATTCCTGGGAATTCTGCCAAAAGAGAGAGCACTAGATGTTTCAGTCAGCGAGGTCAAAGGAAATGGTCAAGCGAATACGTCTCTGTAGGAAAGGAACCAAATGAAGGACGTGTAGTGGAAGGAATTGGTCCATCAAGATGGCTATGATTGTCCACCTGAAATATTGTAATTTATAAGCTGCTTCACAGACCGTAACGGATATTTGTCATTTACACAATTTCCCTTGGTAAATGTATCTTTATTTGATCAGAACGAGGTAGACAGATTAATATTTTATGAGAATATATGTGTGTGTGTCTGTTTGTGTGTGTGTTTGTGCGCGTGTGTTGTTATAAAATTGGAATAATTCGTGATGATAAAAATGAAAAGTTAAAATCAATGACAGTGCTTAATGCGTGAAAGAAAAATTTAAGATCATATTAAAAATGCCGAAAGAAGCATTGCAAAAGAGAACAGGTGAAAGAAGAGAGGAAAAACTGAATAGGAAAAGAAAGAAAGAAAGAAAGAAAGAAAGAAAGAATGCTAAGAACAAAAGAAACAGAAAGAGCGACAAAAAGAGAGGAACATAGTAAAAAGGAAGAAAGATTAAGAAAGAAAGAAAGAAAGAAAGAAAGAAAGAAAGAAAGAAGAAAGAAAGAAAGAAAAAATGCTAAGAACGAAAGAAACAAAAAGAGAGACAATAAGAGAGGAACATAGTAAAAAGAAGGAAGGAAAGAAAGAAAGAAAGTAAGAAAGAAAAATGTTCCGAACAAAAGAAACGCAAATAGCGAAAGAAAGAGGCAAACGGAAAAAAAGAACGAAAAATCCAAAGAAAAGAAAGACAGAGGGAAAGAAAGAATGCGTGAAAAATGAGAAAAAAAGATCGGAAGACGTTATGAGCGAAAGAATGGTAAATGACGAAAGAAGAGAGTAATATTGAAAACAGACAGAAAGAAAGAGGATAATAATGAATAAAAGAAAGAGGTTAAGAGCGAATGAAAAAAAGAGTGAGTTAAAACACGCACAAAAACGATATATCCAAAGTAATATGACTATCGATAGATAGATAGATAGATAGATAGATAGATAGATAGGAACAAACATAGATAGATAGATAAATAGATAGGTAGATAACAACAAACATAGATAGATACATAGATAGATACATAGATAAATAGATAGATAGATAGGAAAATAGATAGATAGATAGATAGATAGATAGATAGATAAGAACAAACATAGATAGATAGATAGATAGATTTAAAAAGCAAGATAATTTTGCACATTATATTCTTCTAAAATCTGAAGGGCATTTAAAAGGAAAATGATGAAACAAAAGACCCAAGACTGAAAGCGAAATCTCCAGCTCTCATTCTTTAGAAACCATAATCGTTTCTGTCCCCATCATTATTTTTATTCTACAAAACATGAACCATCTTATCATCTCAGATTCCTCAACTGGAAGAAATTGAGTTATAAGAATCGTGACCAGTCGACGCCAAAACGATAGATTTTCCAAGAGATGAGCAATATAATTATTATCATGAGTTTTTCTTTGTGTGTGTGTGTGTGTGTGTGTGTGTGCGCGCGCGCGTGCGGAGGCTATCATCTCGCTTCACGGCTAATCGAAATGTCAACTATCTCCAATGACAATTTTCAAGGTTGTTTTGTGTTTGTATTTTATTTTTTCAATTGACTATTTTTCACACACTACTAGCTCGACACATTCAATTATCGCCACATAGTTTTTTACCGACTTAATTACAGATATTTCGTTAACATGACTTCTTTACCTCTCTTCCTTGGTACCTCGACAGCATGAATTTAAGCGTACTACCAGACTGGCAATTAGGTCTCATTGTTTTACTGTTGAAATACCTAGATGTGACTGTATGTTCTATTCTAATAGTTTCTTTTACCGAATTTCTCGCATGTGGAACCCTTTTCTGGTTTCTTACTTCTCCGTCACCTACACCCTTGAAAGAAATTTAAATAAAAAAAATAAATATAAATGTTAAGTATAAAAATAAAGCAAAATAACTAAGGTGGAATAGTAAAGGGCTCATTTCTCATACCAATCCTAGCGCTGTGCGCTCAAAATTTAATAGTGACCTATATGTTCAGCCTATCAGCTTTAAAAGCTGAGTATTTTTCAGAGGTGAAACATATCGATTATGAGGGCTGACTTTTCAGGTTGTGAGGAATTTTCTACTGAGAATATTGAGGTAAAAATTGGCTTGTTACTTTCGGTAATTAAAAAAAAGAAAACTTTTTTTTTAACTTTTACTACCTCAAAAACAAAGTTTATATCGTTTCATAATCTGCGATCCCAACCTAGTTTTTCAGCAGTCACGACGAATTGTTGCACTCACTATGACTGTCTACTGACTCTCGAGAATACTCCAAATTTCTAGTGGAACTCCTATAGTGAGCCCATCTTTAAAGTTGTTGGTGAAATTGTCGGCTCATTCTGTTACTCCTGGAAGTACCTGATGCCTTCTTCTATGCTTTAACTTACCAAGAAAAAGTTTGGACCAAAAAAAGGGTTATTGGTTCCATATTTGGATGGGAGCTGCTTATTCTTCAACTTTTAGCCCTGGCAGGGTACAAAATCGTTTATGCTTTCTTCTGAGGGAAATACTTACTCTCCACACTGCAACATCTTTTCCTCAGATACAACGTTGCAAGCATTTCGCTACTCCATCGTTATTTCCATGGCAACTGTTCAAATAAGTTCCATTCTTTAGTTCCACCAGTTCAGACATTTGCAAATAGGACACACCCTGTTAGTTCCATATCAGGAGAATCCCTGACAACCGAACTAAGAAGGCCTTCCAGATATGAGGAATTGGTCACAAAGACCGGATATGATATTATATTTAGATTAAAATAAATGAACTGAAAGCCAGGTTCAACATTTGTTTAATGTTTTATAGTAAACAAAATAAGTTAATGGTGAGTGAAATATAACAGAATTGATTTTAAGAAAAAAGAAATAAGTTATGTAATGTTAATGAAAATTCATTAAATTAAGTATGTCACGTATGCATAACAAATAATGTAACGAGGTTTTTTTTAATTGCTGCTGCATGATGATTCTTTCGCTTCTAATGTCATTCTCAACTTTCTGCGAATTTCGCATTGCTTTTGATCTTGAAATTTTTTAATCGAAAGACACTTTTTAACTCTACAATCGTCATAGCTGAATGCTGGCTTTCTTTCCATAAAACTGAGAACGTTTTCAATAGCTTTTTCAATTTCAGTCCAGGTTTGATCACAATTATGTTTTTTCCTTTTATTTCCTTGTTCATTTTAACAGTGAGAACGCTGGAGAATAGTTTCTTTGGAAGATTTTATATCATACGATGTTGAACTCAGCCATTAGTTACAATTAAACTTTCACCAGCGTCTAATCAGATTAAAATTTCCACTTCTTGGGATAACCCAAAAATTGTTCTTTTCCTCTTATTCTCTTCATCTATTGCACCAATACAAGACATTAAGTGTGAAATATACATAAGCACTTATCCAAAGTAAATTTCTTGAAAAAAGAGTAATTTCAGATCAATTACATATCACCCAAATAGTTCAAATATACGCATCAAAATCATGCCCGGATATTCCGGATTCCGGGTATGAGGCACTCTGGATATGAGGGATTCCGGAAATGATGGATTCTACTGTAATCGAAAATTTGTACTATGAATTTAAAGAGAAACGACTCAGAATAAGAATTCGGAGAGCCGAGTTCGAATGCCAGTCGATTTCGTTTTCATTCACCCACGCGCAAATACTCTTGGGACCAGTATGAATACATCTAATCTCCTAGCTATGGGTAAAATAATTAGATCTGTGTCGGAAAATTATTATTCTCAAATCATTCTTAACGTACTATTCACTAGCAAAAAGAATTATTCTCACACTCCAAAATATGTTTCGGCTTTAAATCACCTACAATGGGTTGATAATCCGTAAAAAATCAAATCAGTCAAACAAACGCGAATATTACAACGTTAACGTCTAAAAATCATTTATCGCTCGTGTTCCTCCTGAAACAAGCACTCTTCACCTCCTACCACGTCTTCTTGCATTCGAATTACACACATCAGCCATTTTAATAATTTTTACAGTAAAACTCTATTTTGACTGGTTCACGAGCCTTCTATTGTGTGAACTTCAGTAACAACAAAAATGAAGCAATACACTCGCACATTTCACACCTCCACAACCTCTGTAAAATAAAAGCTGAAGTAGATGAAAGAAAACACGTCACAAATTTACGATGTCTCATAAGGATAATAAAATATATTTTCTTTTGTCGGATAAAATCTGACAAATTGGATGGTCTTCAACCTACTGTCACAGTTGCGCTTGACCTCCAACATTAAAGATGGCCTCATCTTTACAGTCCGTAAGAATAATTGCCGATGATATTTTTATTTATACCCATTAATTCTTTCTTTAATCTTTTCCTCACACTTTTTTTTCATGTCTCTCGTTATGCTACTTGTCAGTTTTTCTTTCTTTCTATTCGACTAAGTTCATATCTATCACTTCTTTAAATTGATCCCAATCCTCTCATAATCACCGACATCAAATCTATTCATATCACCCCGACTGTTTTCGTCCTATTCTTTCATTCTGTCAATAAAGAGCCTTTTTATATACACACACACACACACACATATATATATATATATATATATATATATATATATATATATATATATATATATATATATATATATATATATCATACCTCGTCGATTTACGCATCTTTCTTATTTATCTCTTTATGTCTGTAGTGTTTCATCACTCAAATCCTCATGTCGCCTTTTATGTTTTTTTTGTTTGTTTTTTTTGTTACATTGTAATATACTCTTATCAATTATTTATTTCATTCAGTCTGGTCCTTTCGTCTTTCTTTCTTTCTTTCCTCCTTTCTTTCTTTCTTTCTGTCTTTCTTTCTTTCTTTCTTTCTTTCTTTCTTTCTTTCTTTCTGTCTTATTTCTTGATTGATTTGTTCGTTTTTGTTGTTGTTTATTAACCCTCCTGCTTCTTTCCTCCTAATGTGTGTGTGTGTGTGTGATTTTTTTTTGTTTTTTTTTTTTACCACCGACATGTTATTATATCCGCCATGTCATCATTTATTTATTTGTTTCTTTGTTACTTTTGATATAGATTTTTCTTTATTCTTTATTGTTTCTTTCATCAAAGTGTTCCCTTATCCTTATTCTTATGACACTCAATCTAGTCCTTTCTTTCTTTCTTTCTTTCTTTCTTTCTTTCTGTCTTTCGTTCTTTCTTTCTTTCTTTCTTCCTTTCCTTCTGTCTGACGTTCTTTCTTTCTTTCTTTCTTTCTTTCTTTCTTTCTTTCTTTCTTTCTAGGTTTCTTTCTTTCTTTCTTTCTTTCTGTCTGTCTGTCTTTCTTTCTTTCTTTCTTTCTTTCTTTCTTTCTTTTCTTTCTTTCTTTCTTTCTGTCTGTCTTTCTTTCTTTCTTTCTTTCTTTCTTGCTTTCTTTCTTTCTTTCGTTCTGTCTTTCTTTCTTTCTTGCTTTCTTTCTTTGTTTCTTTCTTTTTTATTCTGTCTGTCTGTCTTTCTTTCTTTCTTTCTGTCTGTCTGTCTTTCTGTCTTTCTTTCTTTCTGTCTTTCTTTCTTTCTTTCTTTCCTTCTGTATTTCTTTCTTTCTTTCCTTCTGTCTGTCTTTCTTTCTTTTCTTCTGTCTTTCTTTCTTTCTTTCTTTCTTTCTTTCTTTCTTTCTTTCTTTCTTTCGTTCTGTCTTTCTTTCTTGCTTTCTTTCTTTTTTTATTCTGTCTGTCTTTCTTTCTTTCTTTCTTTCTTTCTTTCCTTCTGTCTTTCTTTCTTTCTGTCTGTCTGTCTTTCTTTCTTTCTTTTTGTCTGTCTGCCTTTCGCTATTTCCTCCTTTTTTTCTTTTTCCCCTCTTTCTGCCGCTACTTCCCTATATTTTGGTCGTAACATTTTTATTTTTTATTTTTACTTTCTGTCTTTTTTCATTCTTTCTTTCTTTTCCTATTTCCTCTTTTTTCTCTATTCTCCTCCTTTCTGTCGCTATTTCCCCATATTTGGAGCGTATCATTTCTTTCTTTTTTTTCTTCTTTTTTTCTTTTTTTCTTTCTTTCTTTTTACTTTCTTTCACCGAAATGTTCATATACCTTAATTAATCTTGTCCATTTTTCTTTCTTTCATTTTTATAATTTGTCTATTATTTCATATTAATTAATTATTTATTCACTTCTGTATATTTCATCATTTTAATCTTCACGTTTCTTTCTTTTATTTTTACTTCCTGTTGTTCTCTTCGTTTTTCTTAAATCTGTTTCTTAATCTTTGTCTCACTTAATCTATCCTTTCTTTGTTTCTTTCTTTCGTCTTTTCTTTCTGTCATTTTACTTTCTTTCTTTCAGCGAAATGTTCAAATACTTTTATTAGTCTTGTCCTTCTTATTTCTTTCTCTCTTTCCTTTTTATTTATTCAGTCATATTTATTTATTTTTATTTTTTTCTATTTTTCTTCATCATTCAAATCTTCACACGTCACTTTTTTCTTATTTATTTATTCATTTATTTATTTCCCTCATTTAATATTTTCATCCGTTTATTCATAAGCCACCTTTATTCATTTATTTATTCATTCATTCATTTCTTTGTTTCTTTCCTTCGTTATAATATTCTCATAATCTTACTCATAAATAACCTTTATTATTTATTTATTCATTCGCCGCTTTCTTAATTTCCTTCATTTTAACATTCACGTAATTTTATACATAAATCACCTTCATTATTTATATACTTATTCATTCATTTCTTTCTTTCCTTCATTTTAATATTCTCATGCGTTTATACATAATAAAAATTATTATTCATTCATTTCATTCTTTCTTTCTTTCTTTCTTTCTTTTGTTCCCTCATTTTAATATTCTCATGCGTTTATACATAAAAAATTTTATTTTTCATTTTTTCATTCATTCATTTCTTTCTTTTTTTTCTTTCTTTCTTTCTATCTTTCGTTCTCTCATTTTAATATTCCCATGCGTTTATACATTAAAAATAACTCCTTCTGTGCTTTGTACTAGTCATAGTTTTTTGACACATGATCAGAAGTAATTCACTCGTCCCTACTTTAAATCAGACGAGACTTTTGGATTAATGAGCGTGAGAAAAACAATCCAAACTTCTTGTTATGGATCCACCTGGACTTAAAGAAAAATGGATCCTAGTGCCACGCCCCGGTTGATGACGTGTTTGACCCTCTTTTTCTGTTGATGCAGAACCGGGATTGGAGTGTGAAGTGCTGTTGTTAATGCTCAGGGCTCTTTTTTTCATGGTCTGTAGGTGTTGGTGTGGACACCTCAGCATGGTCATTTCTTTCTTTCGTGTTTTCTTAAGCTAATGTTTCTCTCAATATTTCTATTTCTATATAGAAAGTAAAAATGTTTCATAATTGCAAAGGTTTACTCAGCAGATACCTCGTTGTAATACAGTGGGTAGAAAACAAGTTTCTCAAATCAAGTACAACTGCAAAACACATCACATTGTCTATTACATGATATGTAACCGTGATGCAATAGCAAATCTATGCATTGTAAATAACTACAACAGACTGTTCCTTTCAGTTTTCTTTCATCCAGCTCTCCTCCTATATCAGTTCATATCAATCACAATCTGCAAGAGTCTTTCGCTCAATGCAAATTCATAGTATCACTGTTCCAAGCACTCTAGGTCAGTTTGCTTCTTTTCAGAGAGGGAGAGAACAGGGAATAGAGAAGAGGGAAAGAGAGAGAGAGAGAAGGAGAGATATGCAATGTGATTGGCCCTGATCTGGGATCTCGTTTACAGTCGCTCTCTCACAGACCTACCGTCGCCTCCCTCTGTCTTTTCTACAAATACTTTCACGGTAACTGCTCCGACGAGCTACTTTCGCTAGTTCCCAAAGTGCATTAAATAAAAGGGTTCAGTTTGGAATTCCTTCTGGGTTACCTGGAAATATATACACCTGATGATGACCGTAGGGCACAACGGCTGAAACGTTGGGATTGTAACAACAAAGATGAGGACAATAGTCCGAATGTAAATAGTGTAAATATACAATTTAAATATTTATTTCATGCTCTTAATCGAAGCTAATCATGCGTCTCTGCATATCAATATAAATACATACGGTCTACACCATTAACTGAGATCGTTTAAGTATCTGTTCATATGACTTTATCTGCATATAGCTTTCCTTCACTCGACTTGCATCATGTGCCTGTTCATATCAATATAAATCTGTACCTTTCTTTTCTATACCTGTTTATATCAATTGTAATTTGTACTTATGCTTCTTTCAAGTAAGCCTAATCATGTCTGTTTCTTTTAATATCAATGTTATATTCCGTGCTAATAGGAATATATACTTGAAAAACAATGTGGATAATATAAGTAAAGGTTTATTGTTAAAAAAAAACAGTTCAATAATAATAAAGGTAACAGTTGTGCACAAGTTCGTCCCAAATCAATCCAGTAATGAGTGCTACCATTGGAAGGTAGGTAGTTCTCGCGCAAGTCTGACTCGTAATCAACAGATCCCAGCAAGTCGGTAATTATCTGCCTCTCCACAAAGGAAGGATGTGGCACAAGGCCGAGTTTAACGTGGGGCAATCTGAGCCCGTAGGCTCGGCCAAAATTTCCCCGTAAACCCCGCATAAACGGGTTCGGGTCTGTCTACCTCCCCGGACGAGATTCTGTCCTTCAGCATAGCCTCGTCCGGGTTCCTCCTTGCCCGAAGGCAGAGAGTTCTACAGCAGCCAAGATCTGAATAAGAGATCCCAGCAAGAATATTTAGCTACCTCCCCGCGAGGGTTGCATGTGGCACAAGGCTGGTTTAACGCGGGTGCTCCGATCCCGTAGGCTCAGCCCAAAATATTCCCTTTCGAACCCGTATAAACGGATTCAGGGGCAGTCTATCGCCCCGAACGAGACTCTGCCCTTCGGCGGAGCCTCGTCAGGGTTCCTCTCTCCTATGGCAGAGAGTTCGACTGTTTAGATGGAACAAGTCTTTGTAGTCCATTGACTTACAGATACTTATAGACAGTCACTCATGGTGGTGATAGGTTATTCCATTACATCAATCAATCATACTATAAATCTGGTCATCGCCATCAAATATGAAAGTCCACTTCTCTTAATCTAATCTTATTTTCCTAGACATATTAATCACAAACTCTGCGGATATCGTTCTTTTAAAATGTCTCCTACGTTTGTTCATTCTTCTTTATGACGTGTTGGCAATGATGGCTCTCCACAATTTCCTGTCCCTTGTAGCAGTTAATAAACTTTGTCTTTTTGTTATCTACCCTATACCTCGTTCCACCATCCATTACCTGAAGCACGCTACGTAGATTATGCGTTGTTGTCCTCAGTGCTATTGCTTTCAAACTGTCCTGTGAGTATCAAAGTTTCGAAGCCCTCTTTCCTCATTATGCGCCCTAGGAATTTCAACAATAGTAGAATCCCTCATCTCCGGAATCTCTCATATCCAGAATCCCTCATATCCGGAGTGACTCATATCCGGAATCCCGCATATCCGGACATGATTTTGATGTGAATATTTGAACTATTTGTGTTATAATGTAACTGATTTGAAATTTCTGTTTTTCAGTAAATTTTCTTTGGATAATTGCTTATAGCTTATTTCACCCTTAATGTTTTGTATTGTTGCAAAAGATGATGGGAATAAGAGGAAAAGAACAATTTCGGAGTTATCGCAAAACGTGGCAATTTTAAACAGACTAGACTCTGGTGAAAGTTCATTGTAACTAATGGTTAGGATAGTCAACAGTGTATGATATAAAATCTTCCAAAGAAACTATTCTCCAGCGTTCACACTGTCATAATGAACAAGGAAATAAAATAAAAACATGATTGTGATGAAACTTGGCCTGAAATTGAAAAAGCTATTGAAAAGTTTGTCAGTTTTACGAAAAGAAAGCCAGTTATGACGATTGCAATAACGCACGCAAAACATTGAAAATAAATGTTAATCCTGATTTCAGTTCTTTTATTTTAATTTAAATATAACCTCTTATATCCGTGACTAAAACCTCATATCCGGAAGGCCTTCTTAGTCAGGGATTTTACTGTATCTCTTCCTGATATTAAGTATAAATTTACTTTTTGTTTCCATTTTCGCTAAGACTTTATCGTTGCTCACATTCTCTGTCCATGATATTCTCAACATCCTTCTGTAGAACCACATCTCTGTTGCGTCAGGAAATTACCCAGCATTCACTGTGTTGTAACGTAGGGAAAGTTACTGAATAGAATAAACAACGAGCGTTGGTAATGTACGATAATACTTAGGACAAGAACAACACATATAAGATTCGCCAGCGGCGCATAAAATTAGTCAATTGATGGAAGTGAGTCAAGTGAATTCCACAGTGAATTCCACAATGAATCTCCAACTTTAGGATATCTACCAACCGCCCCACGCAAACAGATGTGGCACAATGCCGAATTTAATGTGGGGTATTCAAGCCCGTAGGCTCGGCCAAAAATTCCCCGTAGACCACGTATAAAACTTGGTCGAGTAGCTGTTTTCCAAGATGAGTATCTGCCCTTGGACATAGCCTCGTTTAGGGACCGCTCTACCGGGAGGCAGAAAGTTTGGCCAGCACAGCTGGAGAGAAATCCCCAACTGTAGGATATCTACCAACCGCCCCACGCAATCAGATGCAGCACAAGGCCGATTTTAATGTGGGGTATCCGAGGCAAAAATTCCCTGTAGACCCCGTATAAAACTGGGTCGGTTATCTGTTTCTCGAGATGAGACTCTGTTCTTGGACATAGCCTCGTCTAGGAACCGTTCTACCCGGAGGCTGAGAGTTTGACCAGCACAGCTGGAGACGAATCTCCGACTGTAGGCGAACATACAGTATTTACTATTGTATTTATGTGAATTGGGGACATTTTTGTCCGTAGGTATGCTACAATATGCGAAAATATATCAGCCGAACGTTAGCAGCTGGGGACGAATCTCCAACTCTAGATCACGTACCGTATTCACTACTGTATTTACAGTAATGGGGGCATACCCATTATCGTCCGTAGGTATGCTAAAACACACTAACATATAGAACGACTGATATAACATAACAGTTCAATATTCATTTCTTTTCTTTTTTTCTAACGAAAATATTCTGTTTCTTAATACTTTGCTTAACTTTTGAAAGTCATCTTTAGCTATCCCAGTGTGCCTTCGGATTTCAGTGTCACATTTTCCATCCTCTGTTCAAAGATTTCTCAGATATTTAAATTATTGTATGTACTTGATTTTGGTATCTCCAATTTGTAGTTTGCCTGTTGGGGCGTTCCTTTCGTTACCAACCATGCATTTTATCTTCTTGCAATTGATGTTTAATCTTTTCTGTTCACTTTTCTTCACTCTAAATTCGGTACGTTTCTTTCTCTTAGACTTCTTAAAATTCCTAGTCGTTTCAGTGTTAATGTGTATGCAACGTTTCCAGACAAATCTCATCCTGGATTTGTTCATATCATTCTAAATCTACCGTCTTCACTTTAATCGGGTTTGTTTTCTTCTTGACCATATCAATCTGTAGGGACAAAAAAGACGATTATCACCCTTCAGTCACGATGAAGTCACGTGACGACCATTTAGCGACGTCACTTTATAGAGTGGCGCAACTGGCCAGTCTGTGAGTTAACTGCCTGGTGTAAAGACACGAGTTGTTCGTTCTGCCCGGGACAAGCAGCTGTCAACTCGTACAGCTTACAAGTCCATTGTGCTGTTTTTCATTTGGGAAATATATCTTCACCGGATATAGAAACTAGTGTTGGGAAAAACTCAGGACTCGCTTTTTATCCTGTTTGCGAAACATGTCCTCACTAGTGACACAGCAGATAAGTCCGGCCCAGTCACATCTGGTATCATAAACATGGCTTCTTCAGAAACACAGAAGAATTTCCGATATCTTCAATTCCCGTTGGCAATTATATCAAGGAAGACCTTATCTTTTCGTAACTTGTTCATTCTGCTTGTTGTGTTGACATGTGTTATATTTTCTCTGAGTGAGATAAATGTAAATATGTATAACTTTGTGTGTGACTTAGCGTCTTAAATAAGAACTCTGAGAATAAAACATGTTTGTCATTTTGTTCCTTTCAGCTATTCCTCTCGTCCGTGAAATATGGTGTTATTATACTGTGGAGATAATAATGCCAATAATGGGGAAAATAGAACTGGAAGAATATTCATTTCTTCCCTAGCTCACATATAATCTAGTGACATTCTCGACGCGTGATATTTACCCCATAAGCTGATTACCGCAATGTGATATTCTTAGCGTCCACTTAAATCACACACATACACACACACACACACTCTCTCTCTCTCTCTCTGTGTGTGTGTGTGTGTGTGTGTGTGTGTATCTTTGATACAATCAAGGCATCTCATGAAGCTGTTTATATCAATAGAAATCTGTACGTTTCTTCACCGTCATCAAATCTTATATACAGTGCTGTTCGATAAAAGTGACTCACCTGATTTTTTTTACTTAAAAACTATTTCGCCTATTGTTTTGGGGGTCAAACTAATTTTTAATCTTACTAATATAAAGACTCCTTCCGGGCCACATAGTAAAAAATTTACTCACCATAAGGTATTCTATTGATAATTATAAATTTGGATATAAATGAGATTTAGGGAAAAACTCTGTGCAAAAAAAAGTGACTTATTTATTTCCTGCAACTAGTAATCAATAGAAACATAGCCGAACAGCTTTAAATAAAGTATAATTTATTTATAATAGGTAATATAGTTCGAAATATTTAATAATCTGTGGGTCCTACTTTATTTTGAATAACCTTTTCAACCCTTTTTGGCATTGACTTGATTAGGTTCTGGCAAATCTCATCTCCAAGCATTGAATTCCATTCGGAGATGAAATTCACAATCAAATCCACTTTGTTTCTCAACTGCTTTCTCGAGAGCCTGTACTTTATAATGCTCCATGAGTTTTCTATGGGGTTGAGGTAAGGGGATTGGGGTGACCACATCATAACACTTACCTGCTTTTCATCAAAGTATTCCTTCATCAATTTTGATTTGTGACAGGGAGCATTATTCTGCATAAAAAAGAGCTTCGTGGGGTCGATTTGCACCCTTTCAGCAGAAGGGAGCAGACAAGACTCTAAAATTCTCTTGTACTGCTCGTTCCTGAGGGTCTTTTCAATAGGTTTTAAGAAACCAGTCCCATGAAAAGAAAAGCATCCCCAGAAAATTATACTGAACGGATGCTTGACAGTACTTACTGATAAATTCAAAAGCTTTCAAAGCTGCTTCCTCAGATTTTAGATCGCTTTGAATTTAGCTCAACTTTCGTTTCATCGAAGAAGAGAACATTTAGTAAAAAAAAATCAGGTGAGTCACTTTATCGAACAACATTGTATTTCTTTATATCAATTTCATTCGCTATGCCACTTTCATTAAATTACACCATCTACAGTCTGGCACCGATCACCCAGCCGCTGAAAGGACGTCGTCCGCCAGGACCTCCTGCAGATTAATCTGGTACTGGATGTTCCGATGTGATGCCAAGACTGTGAGAGGTGGATTGACACGGTGGCTCTAGTGGGGTCATCGGCTTCAAGACATGATATTTAGCAGTAGCAACATATGAGTCTCAACCTGTACGGATCTTTCAACCTAATCCCATAATGTGACCGTTCATATCAATCTAAATCTGTATATTTCCGTCTCTTTGTCGAATCTTATTATATATCTAGTCATATTTAACTTTGTACAATAAATTTAGCATATCGAAGGTTTCTACTCGGTGGGTTCCACGTCCTCTGACACGTGATCAAAAGCACATTAGGATGATCATATCACGTTTCCTAACCCAGTGTTGGGTTCAGGACTTTGAGCCAAAGACAAAGAGACAAATCACGCAATGGAAACACCCCTCCTCGCTTTCTACAAATAAGGCCAAGGTAGTTCATTTGTAGAGAAGGAGATGGCCTTAGATTTTTTGAGGCAAAAGGATTTGTGTTTATTGACTATTTTTAAAATGGCCACACGATCAATTGAGAGTATTATGCCAACTTGCTGAGGCAGTTACGAAAGGCTATCAAAACCAGACACACAGGAAAACTGCCGAAAGAGGTTTGCTTCATCAGAACAATGCCCCAGCACACAAGTTCTTGATTTTAATGACTACTGCGCGTGACTGTGGCTTTGAACTGCTTGATCACCTACCGTATTCTCTTGATTTGATAATTGACTCTGAACAAGTAAACCAGGGATGATTGCGTCAGATTTTCTATTCATGAGTTCTTTTTTTTTTTAACCAACAGAATGTACAGTCTTCTTTGAGCAGTCAGATGATAGTTTACTTGGAAGGAAACAATGCAGTTATTAATAAAAGTCGAAATTACTGCATGCAAGATTTCACAGCTCTAGCGTCACTCCTTCATAGTCAGCCTGTAAACATTTCAGCCCCTCCTCGTAAGTTTCATTCAGTCAAGTCTTATCATGTATCTGTTTATGTGTATACGTCTTAATCGAGCGTTATTATATTCCTGGTTATATCAATATCAGCCAGTACTTAGCCTTCATTCAATTAATTCTCATTGTGTGTCTGATCGAATCAATCTAAATATGAAGTTTTCATCCTATTAAACGAGCCTTATGACATCTCTTTTCATATCCATCTCAATCAATGCAGACGTTTCTCTCACTTGAGTCTCATCGCCTGTCTCTTCATATCAATCTCAATCTGTACACTCCATTTTTATAATCCGGTCTTACATATATATATATATATATATATATATATATATATATATATATATATATATATATATAGAATCATATATATAAATATATATAGATAAGAACCATACATACACAATGAGATTGATATATATATATATATATATATATATATATATATATATATATATATATCAATGTAAAACACAATAGGATAACTATAATATTAGCCGACGCGTTTCGGATAATATCACAGTTTTTCTATTGTCTTCTGCGCTTATAAATATTGTCTTTTTCTACAGGTTAACTCTGAGAAAGTTTTTACACACACTCACAAACACGCACACATACACACACACACACATATATATATATATATATATATATATATATATATATATATATATAGAGAGAGAGAGAGAGAGAGACAGACAGACAGAGAGACAGACAGAGACAGAGAGTGACAGGGGAGAGATATTGTCATATTAATCTCAGTGTGTATGTATGATTCTTTCAATTTAGCTTCATCATGTATCTGTTCTTATAGGTCTAAACCTGTGCGTCTTATCTCTTAATCATATTTCCTTGCTTCTCTGGTCATATTAATCTTAATCTGTACATATATTTGATTCAAGCATGTAATATCTTTGGTCATGCCGATCTCTGACTTTCTGGTTTTATTTTTATTTTTGTTTATTGCACACTTAATTCCTCCCCTTATTTTAGTACATATTTCTCCGATTCATAATATTTATTTTTTGCAATAAAATATCTTTCTACAAGTCTCATGCTCTTTCTTTATCGCTCTCTCATTCTTTCTTACTATCTTTTTTTTTTACTCACTTAATCCTTCCTTTATTTCAGTTTATATCACTTTGAATTTATTTATTTATTGCAATAAAATCTATTTCTATACATTCCAGCTTATTCCTGTGTTTTCATTTGATTCTTTATTTATGTATATATATGTTTTCATTTATTTCTTCCTTTCTTCCATACCTTTCAATCATATTTATTCATTGCAATAAAATATATTTCAATATATTCCAGACTCTTTCTTTCTTTCTTTCTTTCTTTCTCTCCTCCACGTCTTTCTTTCTTTCTTTCTTTCTTTCTTTCTTTCTTTCTTTCTTTCTTTCCTCCACGTCTTTCTTTCTTTATTTCTTCCACGTCTTTCTTTCTCTCCTCCACGTCTTTCTTTCTTTCTTTCTTTCTTTCTTTCTTTCTTTCTTTCTTTCTTCGTCTTTCTTCCACGTCTTTCTTTCTTTCTTTCTTTCTTTCTTTCTTTCTTTCTTTCTTTCTTTCTTTCTTTCTTTCACGTCTTTCTTTCTTTCTTTCTTCCACGTCTTTCTTTCTTTCTTTCTTTCTTTTACTCACTTAATTCCTCCCTTATTTCAGAACGTATCTCTCTGAATAAAAATATTTATTGCAATAAAATATGTTTCTATATATTCCGGCCTCTTTCTTTCTCTCCCGGTCTTTCTTTATTTCTTTCTTTCTTTATTTATTTCTTTCTTTATTTATTTCTTTCTGTCTACCTCCCTTCCTTTAATTTTCTGACTTGATTTTTCCATTATTTCAGTTCATATTTCTCTGGATTTATTTATTGCAATAAAGTCCATTTCTATGTATTCCATCCTTTTCCTTACTTTCTTTCTTTCTTTCTTTCTTTCTTTCTTTCTTTCTTTCTTTCTTTCTTTCAAAGAAAACGCTTGGTAAGAGCAATAAGTGCTTCACTGTGACATACTTATCAGCGACCTCGTTTCTTAGATCAGTGCAACTGCAATCAATCCTCACTGGGCACTCAATCCTGGTTACACCGTATCAATACTAAGCTACGAATATCCGATAATTGCTTTAGTCCGTAACATTCTTGCTTTTCTTTCTTTCAATCAATTCTCATATCTTTGTTCATATTAATCTCAATTTGTAGCTTTTTCTTCTTATCTATTCATTGCATTTTTATACATACACACACACACACACACATATATATATATATATATATATATATATATATATATATATATATATATATATATATATATATACGTTGTTTCTTTTCGTTTTATTTATTCATTCATCATTCTTACTTTCCTGTCAAACCCGTCAATGACTTTTCAGATTCGGACCGGCATTGGACGGAATTTGGAATTTACTCATTTTCCGCCTGCGCTGGACTTCGGAGTTCGAATCATTAAAAATACCGCAGCAAGCACTTAGTTCGAAATACCGCAGCAAGCACTTAGTTCGAAATACCGCAGCAAGCACTTAGTTCGAAATACCGCAGCAACACAATCTTCCTTCTGATAATGCCACGAAAATTTGAATTCAATGGCCCCAAAGTAGACAATTTAAATTTCAACATACAAATGCGTATGTATAGACACAACACCACCCGTATACATACATATGTCATATCCGAAACTTCCCACATAAGTTTATATATGTATGAGTCCCGACGGACGACCAAGTATGTATATGTGTCTGCATACATCGATGTTTGCGTTAGTACAATGAATGACAAAACGACGAAGTTTCCCCCACCACTTCCACAATAACACCAATACACGCAATCTACATAAACCCAAATGTTTTTAAAAATTAATCAGTTTGTGTGACGATCGCTAAAGCGTGAAACCCAGGGTCACAAACTCACATCTATCAACCAATATATATATATATATATATATATATATATATATATATATATATATATATATATATATATATATATATATATATATATATATATAATGGAAATTTATTTAAACTCGCTCGGTGGAAAACTGGAATAAATAAATTGGAATCCGAAGAATAATGAAAAAAAAAAAGAAAGAAAGCACCAGAATCCTCCAAACAGGGTGAATGAAATTGTCCATTACCTTAAACCTTTGGTAAAAAGAAAAAAAAACAGCGAGTAATAATTTCAAATGAAGAGTACTCAATAGACTAAGTAACGCAAAAGTAAAATAACTAAATCCTTATGAGCCAGGTACTACCTTCTTAGGTTTCACCACATGTGATCATCAGGGTGAACTATATATATATATATATATATATATATATATATATATATATATATACAGGATGTGAGAGCGTGACACTGAGTTTTACACTTTTTCTATCATCAGGCAAATTCTTGGTTTGTCTGATGATAGCAAAAGTGTGAGACCCTAGCTCAAAACTCGTATCTAGACAACTGAATATGTTAACTCTCAGTGATATTGAGCACTTTTTACTAAGTACTGACCATATAAAATAATATATGTGTGTGTGCGTGTGTGTGAGTGTGTTTCTCTGAGTGTGTGTGTGTATTGAATGAAAATTTGTCTCATTTTAGATGCATTTATTTGATAGTAAACTTATTCTCCAGGGAAACACATGAAGTCATCGAAAAAAAGAGATCGATGGTTAAAAAACAATGAATGAAGATGAGTGCACAAAGTCATCACTTAAATTTACTCTAGATGAATAATGCACAGACTTTCACACATTCATTAACAGGATGCATTACATACATATATATATATATATATATATATATATATATATATATATATATATATATATATATATATATATGTGTGTGTGTGGTGTGTGTGGGTGTGTGTGTGAGAGAGTGTGTGGGGGGTAATATATATATATATATATATATATATATATATATATGGGGGTGGTGATATAATAAGGTATAATTGAGCACCAAGGTTTCTTTAAGACATGTTTCATTGAATATGACAGACAAGAAAAATTTGATAAATATTTTAGTTTTTCTAGTATTTTTAAGTTTTGTTTTTTTTTTTCGTTAGTGAGTGTAAATATTGTCCGGAGTGCCTATTATTCCAAATGCTTTAGCTATTTTCAAGAGTTTTATTGTTTTTATTCTTAATATTGTTATTAAATTCTTTTCCAGTTTGTCTTTTAAGATATAATTATATATATATATATATATATATATATATATATATATATATATATATATATATATATATATATTTATATATATATATATATATATATATATATATATATAATTAATAAACAATGAAATCCAAACTCACCTCAGTTGGTGTGTAGCCATTTTCATCCGTCTAAAATATTTTTCGTCTGTCTTATCAACCCCTTTGAGGGCTAAGTTTGTGTCAGAAATACAAATTTAAATTTTAAAATAAGTTATTTTAATCTTTCCGTAATTTAGACGAATATTTACACCTGAAACCCTGTATATAATGATAAAAATATAATTTAATATATCCTATATTTATGGGTTAAAAGTGCTCAATATTGTGATAAATCTTTTGTACATATAACTTTTGACACTGAGGTCCACGGCAAACGGCGACAGACTGTTTCAAGCATAAATGCACTCTTCAGTGTTTGTGTATTGGGATTTTACTCGACTATTTATATATGCTGCTCATTAGGGCATTATGAGTAGAAGGTTCATTGTTTTCCTTATTTTCCATTTAGAAATAATCATGGAAAATAAAGAATATGGTATCAACCTACAAAAATAATTCCAGAAAATGTCTGGAGAACGTAGCTATAATCACAAACCAAGACCAACACAAATTACTAAATAAACGAGCAGAACTCATCTCAAAATGCCGAGACGAAAACAGGCTTTTTCTACGTTACTTAAAAATCTTAAGGTAAAAACTAATTTGAAAAAATAGAATAAACAAATAAATATATATAATAAAAATAAAAATAAATAAAAAAGCTAAATCAATAAATAAGCAACAAATTAAATAAATGGTAAATAAATTAACAAACTAGCAATGTACACATAAATGGAAGTAAATGTAATAATAATAATAATAATAATAATAATAATAATAATAATAATGAAAAACAATAATAAAATAATGGCTAATAATCAATAAATAAAATATTAAAGAACAACACTGTAAAATAGCTACAAATAACTGCATTTGGACGCACAATTATTTCAACTAAATAATCTCTAAAATAATTTGAACTATAACCGTTAGCACTCATTCAATAAACATTAACACAATAAACCTTCTATCCATAATGTACCCTTGACCAGTATATATAAATAGCCGACCCCAAACACAATGCACATGGCCTGAAGATTAAGTTTAAACATGAAAAACATTATAGTCGCTGGGTATTGACTTTAATGTTCACTTTTTATATATTTCTTTTCTTTCTCTCTCTGTTGCTCTCCTCTATCTCTCAATATATATATATATATATATATATATATATATATATATATATATATATATATGTATGTATAAAAAGAAAGAAGAGAGAAACCTCAAAAGTTTTTTAGTTAGTATATGGAATTGTATATATATATATATATATATATATATATATATATATATATATATACAAGTGTATAATTGCTGTATACAGAATGAATTCCAATAACAAAAGTTACTATTCTTAAAAGAGTGCTCAATACAAAGTAGAGCAGATATAATTATTTATTTAAAAAAAAATATATAACATATTTATGTAATAAGTTTTTTAAATAAATAATTTTATATATATATATATATATATATATATATGAAGAAATATAGTCTTAAGTTGTGCTATATTTATGGAATAATGTGCTAAATATCAGAGATAGACCATGTGTAAATATAAAAGTGAACATTGACGTCAACACTTAATGGTGACAGGCTGTTCCATGCTAGACGTAATCGTCAGGTGGCCTGACGATTGCGTCTGGCATGAAACAGCCTGTCACCTCTAAATGTTGACTTCAATGTTCTTTATATATATATATATATATATATATATATATATATATATATATGGTTGCTGTCGATTCACAAAGCAAGTATAGCCATCACTGACATGTCCAGCCCTTCTGTTTAAACTCCCACACTCAGCACAGTTGTGTGAATGGCTGACTGTTGTTTATATATATATATATATATATATATATATATATATATATACAGGATGGGATAGATATAAACAGACTTCAATAAAGATAAAGATAGATGGAGAGAGCGATAATACACGGGATGAAATAGATGTGCAAAGATATCCAGCAAAATAGATAGATAATGATCAGACTCAGATAGATAGATAGATAGATAGATAGATAGATATGAACAGACTGGGATAGATAGATAGATAGATAGATAGATAGATAGATAGATAGATAGATAGATAGATATGTATAAATGTAGAGCAAGGTAATTTTGCCATTTTGTTCACTTCTAATGGCGTCTGTATATTTCTGTTTTCATTTAAGTATTCCAATCGCTATGATCTTTTATCGTAGACATTTTATGAACTTTGACATATCTCTTTCGGATTTCTCTCTTGGGATTAAAAAAATGAAAACGTCCCATTGTTCTCTCTCAAAAAGTATAAGACAGAAAAAATATAAAATTTGTTCGAGGCAGCAGGTCAACTACAGGGAACTAGTTCGCAGTTTTTGCATCGATTAGCTATCAAACTCAATTGGAAAAACCTGAGTGGGATTTACACGCGACTGCATACGGATATTTAAATTTAAATTTGGAAAGAGGGACTTGTCTTTAGCTTTTCAGGGATTGGCGCCAAGAAAATTTCGTTTTGTTTGTTATCAAAAAATCAATAAAGATGAATAGCATACTTGGAATATAAAACGCGAAATATTCGCCAGCTGCCATTTTTTTTCAAATATTTATTGATATTAATGGGGTTAATTTTTTTAAGTTGTTTCTATATATCTTAACAAGAGAAGACGGAGAAAGAATATTTTCCCTGATAAACACAAGCTCACACGGACGCGCGCACACACACACACGTGTGTGTGTGTGTTCACACAGTAAATTCAAAATGCAAGGGCGATAACTTATGTGATATATTTTAATGATTTAAAAATATATATTGTAAATATTTTTTTTTAATTATAGTACTTTTAATTTAGTATTTTATATGACACTTTGTTGCTACAAACACTTTGTTGATGTAGTACCGTATACAAATGAGATAGACACGTATAAATAGAGAACAACTAGTGAACATAAGGGATAAGATTTGCAAACCTGTTTACTAAACGTAACGTGGAGAACTGTGATACAATTCCTACTACACAGAGAGATATACCAAACATAATAATGGCATCGCCGATAGGATCGTTAAATTCGCTGGATGACCCAGAACACATAGAAACATGGATAAGAACTTTTGCTGCATTTGCAAGAGTGAAAAATTAAGAGACACAAAGGCCCGACAGATGAGAGAACGTGATAACAGATATATTTCTTGCTACCGCTGGGTGCGAAGCTGTGAAGAAAATTTCGAGCGAATTAGAAGAAATGATATTTGAAGAAATTATTTAAAAAAAAAAACAATATCAGACCAAAGAAAAGATTGGTCATTGCTGAAAGAACTAAGATTTTAGAGACAAGACAAGTACCCAATGAATCCATTATACATTACTTACACAGATTGAAAGAACGAGTCAAGTATTATGAATTTGAAAAATTGGGAGCTCGCGAAATGACTATAGAAGTCGAATTAATCCTTCTCAGACTAATTGGAGGCTTGCAAGACCAAAACCACCACTGGAATGTCTACAGAGTATTAGCATGAGTTTGGAGGCTAGCGTCGATTATTTACAACAATTAGAGTTGATTAGAAAATTTAATCAAGCAAATGAAAAATTCGAGACATACAGGACGAGGACGATCAAATCCATAAATGAATTTAAATATTGTGGAAAACATTCCGAGAGAGTCAAGTACAAATGTCCAGCTCTGGGAAAAATATGTACAAATTGCAAAAAAAAAAGAAATCATTTTCAGAACGTATGCAAATACGAAAAAAATAAAAAGAGGGCAAACAGTACAAACCCCCTTCGAAAATGAAGCAGAAATATTAACAATGAATACACGAAAAAGAAGTAGAAAAAAATAAGGATAAATGGCCATATATTTAACATGTAAGTTGATACAGGCAGTGACGTTGATACCAAAAAATTTCTGGATAATTACAGAACGACCTAAATAAAAAAAGCAGGATCCAGTTAGAGCAATTTGATGGAATGACTATAAAACTAATGGGTACATTTCAAGGCAATTTTGAAACAAGCGTTTTGAAGTAATTCCCATTACAGTTGGAGAATGCGAAAAAGATCACGGATTACTAGGAATTGACATATTAAAAGTAGATAGAGCAAGACTAATGAATTCCTTGGAAACAGCTGAAAATGAAATAGTATTAGTGAAAGGCTGTAAAGCAAGCATTCGACTAAAAGAAAATTATCACCCAAAATATATAGAGTCAAGAAAAGTTCCAGTTCATATCCTACCTTTGGTGTAGCCAAATTAAACAAAATGATACAACAAGGCGTACTAGAAAGAGTAACTCAAGGTGGTAGCAATAGTAGCGATAAAGAAACATGGCGGGGATTTAAGGATCTGTGGTGATTACAAAATAGGGGTAAGTCATCAGATATCTTCAGACTCTTTTCCTTTGTCAAATATCGAAAATGCGAGAGCACGAATTAGAAAAAATGGAACATTTAGCAAAAATGGATCAGCAGAATACAACCAAATATAAAATGACGAGAATTTCAAGGAAATCACCACGATAAACACACCTATATGCTTACTGAGATGGACTCGTCTACCGCTTGGGGTAAAGTCTTCGAGCCATATTTTTAAAAAGCATTTGAAAGAATCTTCTCAGGAAAAATAAAAAAATATATAATAATATACCAGGACGATATATCTGTTGTGGGAAAAAACTAAAGAAGCATTAAAATTTTAGTGAGATTAAAAAAGGCAGGAATGACTGTAAACGAAGACAAGTTTAATTTTGACTGTAAGAAGATATCATATTTAGGATATCAAATATTGAAAGAAGGCATATCACCCGACGATAGAGTAGCAAAGAAAATAACAGAAATAGCTGCTCCAACAAATAAAAAAGATTTAGAATCCTTCTTGGGGCTAATAAACTTTTATAATAAATACATACCAAGATACAGCGACATAATAAAGCCATTTGCAAAGTTACACAAGAAAGGCAATGAATTTAACTTGACACAAAATTAAACTATTGCTTTTCAAACACTAAAGAAGATACTGAGGAACAAACCAATAATAAAAGTTTTTGATCCACAAAAGGAAGAAACGTTAACCATAGACGCGAGTGAAAAGGTGATCGCAGCTATTGTATGACAGGAAGAACAGCCAATCATGTACATATCAAGAAGGTTAACATCAGAAGAAACTAACTACTCGAATATTGTAAAAGAAGCAGTAGCGTTTGTATGGAGCATGGAAAGGACACGAAACTTTTGATAGGGAAAGTTTTATTAAAATCGGACCACAAACCATTGGAATTCATATTTAACCCGAGGAAAAAATATATATATATACTGGGTGTGAAGGGTAAATTGTCACCATTTTATATTTTTAATTTAGCGCAGGCGCCCTGCTTGTTTTTAATTTTGTCTTCACAGGATAGCAGGGTCAGTTGGGGAGCTTCTGCGAGGAAAAGAGCACCATGACGCCTGAAATTAGGAAAAGGCATGCTTTACTGCTTGGAATTCGCGCCGGAAACTCCAATAGGAATATTTCAGAGGGTTTGGGTGTCATTCCGATTCAGAGAGTGTTGGGTGTGTCTAAAGCTAATTAAGAAGGTGTTTGAAGTCATCACAGTGATGCCAAAGATAGGCCTCTATTTCTCTCCACACAGGGCCTCAGATTCAACACGGAGGCCGACATCAAGTGCTTTGAGGAGGTAGTGCTGCCCAAGGTCAAGTGGGTGGCTGATGGAAGACATTATGTCTGGCAACTGGACTCACGTCACACATACAGGACAACACAGTCATGGCAGTCAGACAATTTCTGCAACCACATCACCCCTTTTATCTGGACATCTAACTCCCCAGACTGAAACCCCCTTATTATGTGTAGGGTGCAGCTGAAAGTGTGAACAACAAAACTTATTTTAGCCCCAAAATTGAAGTGGCGACAAGGATTATGGCAGCATTGACAGGAAGCCCATCTAAAAGAGTTGCAGGTCATGGTTAAAGCCGATGGCGATTTTATTGAATAAATTTACTCTTTACAATTTCAAGATGTTTTTGTGTAATTTTGGTAAATATATCTGTTAAAAAGAGATATCAGTGTTATTTTCATTTTTGCGTAATTTACACGACAATTTATACATCGCATATATATATATATATATATATATATATATATATATATATATATATATATATATATATATATATATATATATATATATATATATGTATGTATGTATGCATGCATGTATGTATGTATGTATGTATGTATGTATGTATACTACTGACACCATTAGTGGACAAAACGATTACAAAAAAGGTTCGTCTACCATAGTCCAGAGTCGAGTTGTTGAATATAACTTCAAAAATAAAACAACATTTAATTCAATACTGCATAGTAACTGCCAGTTTCAAGCTTAAAACGATAATCAGGTGACTTCACGAAGTTGGTTGAAATTTATAAAATATTTCTCTTAAATAGATTTTTCAAGTCCACAAAATGTTATCGCTCTTTCTATTATTGTTGGAACCTTTTTAAGATCAGAACGATCTATTTTCTTGAAATCATACTTTATCATTGATCTCAGAAAAACATTTTCTGTCTCTTTGAATCCTGCTCATTTATTGTCTTCTTTGTTTCTTTCACTCTCTGTGATCTCTTTCATTCTTGTGGCATATATCCCTGGCTTTGAGTTAAATAATTACACACACACACACACACACACATATATATATATATATATATATATATATATATATATATATATATATATATATATATATATATATAGGAATTAAGATGGCATTAGATTGATGATCATGCTCACCTTGTAAATTGAAAGAAAATTTATAAGGATTTTTCACACAAGTCAATTTATAAGGTGAAAATGATTATTAACCGAATGTAATCTTAATTCCTATTGTATAAAATATGTTGCACTGTTTATTTAAAACATTGTGGGTGTATCAGTTTTAATATTTAATATATTACATTGTATTACTAGGTTTCACTTGGATTATATTATATTATATATATATATATATGTGTGTGTGTGTGCGCGCGCGTACGCGAGTGTGTGTGCTCGTTTCTCATGTTTATTCAGTAAGTCAACATTATTAAGACAAGAGGCATGCATATGTAAAATTGTTTACATATGAAAAGCGTGCTAGTCTAAACTATCAACAATTTGCATATATATATATATATATATATATATATATGTGTGTGTGTGTGTGTGTGTGTGTGTGATCAAATTGAATTTTACGTTATGACATATTTATGCGTTAAAAGTGCTCAATATCAGGGATAGAGCGTATGTAAATATAAAAGAGGACAAATTAATTGAAACAAAGCGAATAATTCCGTTATTTACTTTTTTTTCTCCTATTTTTCAAATGAAATATGACCCAGTGTATATGTTAGTACTTTGTATGTCCATTCCACGAACTCGTTCCTTGCAAATTGATCACTAGATTGTCGATTGGATTTAAATCAGGAAACTTTCCGGGACAGTCGATAGTATTTTGATTTGCTCAGTGGTAAGGGTCCCTTGTGTGTTCGTGCAGCGTTACAATTTTCGGATGCTTCCTTGGAGTAGCGGCCATTTCAGAAATGACCGTATGACAACCAATGAACAGTCTAGACAATAGTGTTTGGGCGTGATAAAAATCTGATTCAATCACAGATGGCGCAATATTTTTCAAGGGCAAACAATTTTCATCACCCGCACCGAAAATAGATTCATATTACTGCACACCACTGCAAATAACCTAATCCGAGGAAAAAATAGCAATCGATTACACCCTGTCACTCCAGCGGCTCTAAAACTGACCGTATATTTATAGAAAGGAAATTAAAGCAGTTGTTTCAATGAATTTGCACAAGGATGTATTCGTATATATATATATATATATATATATATATATATATATATATATATATATATATATATTTATTCACAAAAACTAATGCAAAGGTTAATGATTTAAATGGCGAGACATCCATCATCGCAAACAATTCAAATAATATACAAAAACCTCCGTATCCGTTATGAATGAAATGATCCTTGTTTATATAAATTTCTGCCGTATTAGTTCTTATTTTTACTACAAGCTTTCGTCTGTTCCTACAGACATCTTCAGGTATAGAATAGATGTTGTTCTTGTTTTTTCTCTTAGTAATAAGAGGACAACGAAAATATATGTATTGTTGTATCCGAAAATGCTATTGAAAATGAGTTACTGTTTTTGGAGCGTGCAAAAGGAACATATATATAACTTAAATATATATAGCCAGCCTTCCCTCACGAACCGCTTTGCTGGGAGCTTGGTAGGTTTGTCTGGCTCTCTAAGTTTAACTAGGTCTGCTCTACTTACTGTATTGAGCACTTTATTTAGTTATTTTGCCTACTCATATCGGTTTTTTTTTGGGGGGGGGCTTTGGACTTGCATGCTAGACGATTATTTTCGGCTAACGTACATGTTCTTGGTTCTTTCTTTTTTTATTCCGTTTTTTCCCCTTTGGTATTGTTTTCATTATTTGCAAATCAAAACACTGAAGGTTTTCCAAACGAGTATAATTTCTTATACTTATAAGATTACTTCTACTATATATATATATATATATATATATATATATATATATATATATATATATATATATAATTAGTAATAAGCACTAATGTTTGGAGCAAGTCCGGAGCAGGCAAATACGTCTTAAAATACAAGATTTCATTAAAGGAAATCATAGTCACTTCTAAAATTACTTTTCTTACTTGAGTTATAAAATACAAAGAAATATGGCAACTGTGCAAGCGAAGATAATGACGATTAAAAAAGTGAAACTCGAATAACAGAAATAGCACAAAAACAACCAGTCATATTCAAGATATTATTTACGATTTAATAAAAATGCATTGAAAATTGTGCAACAACATAAGAAGACAGATAGCCATAAAATAACAATGAGTGTTTACTTTCTTTCTTTCTTTTTTTTTTTTTTCGTAGTCAGTTAACTGTTGAATTTGCCTCGTTTTAGTTTCTTTTTCTATCAAATTGGCGTCGGCCTTCTAAGAATGACAATACACGGACAAAAGACAACATGGAGAATAATTGTTCGCGTCTGTTGGACTGTAGAAGAAGCGAAGCAAAAACATCTGCTACGAGTAAATCGATTACCATAGAAAATACAACGGAGCGGAAGATTTAAGGATTTGAATCCCATTCAGAAAAGGATAAGGAAGCCGAGTGAAAAGAAAAATAGAAGGTAAATTAATTGAGAATATAATTGAGAAAGGGTGAATACAGAAGAAAGCATCAAGTTTAAGAGAGAGAGAGAGAGTGTGTGTGTGTGTTTGAGAGAGAGAGAGAGACTGTGGCAATAAAAAGAGGAGACAGGAGAAAAAAATCCAGAGATAAGTGAATTGAAGTAAAACAGGAAATCACAGTGTGAAAAAGAGAGTGGAATAGACAAAACGAAACAAAAACCTATCGAGCGGCAAAAGAAGAAAAAAAGTCTTGTATAGAATACCAAAAAATTTGAAATAATTATAGTAAAGAAACACTGGAGTCGGAGTGTCAAATATAACATTAAGCAGCTAAGTGACACATTTTATATTTGTATTAATCATATATATATATATATATATATATATATATATATATATATATATATATATATATATATGTGTGTATATATCGAAATAAAAGTATAAAAATTAATATTACGAGACATATTTAAAAATAAAACAGGTGAAACAACCGGTTTCGGTCCCGCTCTTCAGGCTTCAACAGGGAGATTTAAAATTAACTCAGGAAAATGTACAATAAAAGGAATTGTAAAAAAACATTTTTTTTTATTTTTTTTTTACAATTCCTTTTATTGTACATGTTCCTGTGTTAATTTTATATCTTCCGTTGAAGCCTGAAGAGCGAGATGGAACCGCTTGTTTCACCCGTTTTTTTAAAATATGTCTCGTAATATTAAGTTTTATACTTTTATTTCGATATATATATATATATATATCAAAGTATATAATTGGTATACACGGAATGAATTCCAATAACCAACAATTACTATTCTTAAAAGAGTGCTCAATACAAAGTAGAGCAGATATAATTATTTTTATAAAAAAATTTATAACATAAGTATGTTATAAAATCACTACAAAAATAGCCATTTTGTTTCAACACACTCTGTGTCTTATCAAGTGATGGTGTTGAAAAGAAAATAAATGGTTTTAAAAGTTTCAGATTAATTAACGATCCTACACTAGGGGAGCATTGTTACAAAAGCTAGAATAACCAATCAAAACCGAAGTACAGAAAGATTCAAAAGCTTGACAACAAAATCCTGCTATTATAGCTATTTAGATCTTTAAATACGTGTAATATTAAAAATAATTTTTACTAACTAATAATTATAAATTTATATGATAAAATTTAATATTAAAATTAAAAACTGGCAATTTTAAAAATCAAATTTAATCACTATTAAGTTTAAAAACTACAAAATTATTGAGAAAAGAAAAAAATATATATGTTTATTCAATTCATTTCTTCATTAAAATTACGTCTGACAAGACAAAAAGCTACAATTCGTCCGGTCATCTGATAATACATGTATATATTTTTCTTTTCCGTTTTATTTTAAAGTTTGTGAATATGGTCTTAAACTCACGTGACACAACAAAAACACAATCAGATTATAATACATACGCATCCAGACATAATTAGATACATACACACACACACACACACACACACAAATATACACACACACAAAAAAAAAAAAAAAAAAAAAAAGGAAGAGGTGGGGGGAATACATGAACAACTCCACAGCCCTTTACGAAAAAAGGAGACGTGGAAACTAACACTTATACACACACACAGTTAAATGTGAATACACTCTACATACACATAGACACCGATATATACACAAACATACATCCACAATGGCATAGACATTGAGAAATCACAACCAGTAAATATTTCAGACTTAAATATATATATATATATATATATATATATATATATATATATATATTAATACAAATATAAAACGTGTCCTTAGCTGATTTGTTTTATATTTGACCTCCGACTCAACGTTTCTTTACTATAATTATTTCAAATTTTTTGATACTAAATAATATTAAGTTTTATACTTTTATTTCGATCATTAAATTTTGTACCCACAAAAATATCTTTTAAATCTATATATATATATATATATATATATATATATATATATATATATATATATATATATATATATATATATATATATATATATATAGCGGATTCTCCTGTCGGATTCCACGTATCAGGGTCAAGCACCTCAGTTCCTAGGAATCGAGAGCCCAAACAACAGCACATATGATTTGATTATAGTGGTGAAGTCTTTGTGCAGAACCATGCAAACTTTTTGAGGGGCCGAATACAGAGAACTGGTGCACAGTGTACCACTAGGCCCCCAAACAACCCTCTGCAGGTTTTAAATTCAGAATTGTCCTCCTCCTAGGACAGTTGCCATCAAAGGCTACAGAACCCAGTCTGTCCTGCCATAGCTGGAGAGAGAAGATTCATATCTTTCCCCAGATTATTAGCACGTTAACGAATGTAATGGATTCGACTGGAATATATATATATATATATAGTGTTAATTTGAAAGATAGTTTTTGAAGCCAGAAATGCTGGTTTTTGCAGTGGTGATTAAGTGACCAATATCGAAGTGAGGGATTTCGAGTTAATAGAATTAATATGAAAAAGTTGTTTCACTTATCTCTTGTTTACTTCGAAGTTTCGTGGTTACATAGATGTGACCACTCGTCAGAAAAGTTAAACTACTGATATTTCTCGATTTTTTCTGTATTTTTCTTGTGTATTGCGTTAGTTTCCTTTTCGCTTGATGCGTGTTGATTCGTTGCTGACTACATTTTTTTTTCGTTCTTTCCTCAACTTCTCCGTTGATCTCTGCTTTATTACTTTATTTGACAATTTAATTTTGCTTAGATTTTTGTGTGTGACTGTGTCTAACTGTGCTCGTGTGTGTGTTTATGTTAACTCTATATGTATTTTTAGTAGGTTGTAATATTTAACTTTACTTAGTGTACATTTATTGTCTTGTATTTTTTATTGTTGTATGAGTGATTTATTTTACTTTTCGCTTGATATGTCTTTTATGTTTCGCTGTATAAAAGGACTTTTTTGTTGGTGATGTTGTTAAACCAGTTGCTTGTTTCTTTTGTATTTTCGTTTCTATTTTTTCATTGGTTTATATTTAATGTGCTCCTTAACTTTGTGCTTCTCACAGGTTTATTGCTATTGTCTTGACAATTTAGTTTAGGTTATGGTTGAATTTTTGCGTGTTTGTGTGGCTGTGTGTTTATGTTTGTGCTTGTGCATGTACAAATATGAATGTATACACGTACCCGCACGTGTATATTTACGTGTTCGTGTGTACGCGTCTGTGTTTTGTGTTTGAGTCTGTGTTTGTAAGTTTGTGCCCCTATATGTGTGTTCTCGTTTATTTATTTATTTATTTATTTATCTTTCTATTTTAGCTTTAGTGTTTGAATGTTTTTTGTGTTTTTTAAAGAGTGTAGAAATTTGGTTTGCTTGGGCAATATTTTCTTGGTTTCGCGTTTTCTAAGAGGTGTAGTTGTGATGATTTGTATGTGTGTGTGTGCGTGTTTTGGATGGTTTGGTATTATTTTGCTGGTTATATTGCAATTATCCTTTCTGGGCTGATTGGGAATTGGTAAAAATTAGATGTTATGTATGGTGGTTTGTGTTTGTATTGGTATTTAGTTTTGTGTAGTATTCCTTTCTTTTCTCCTTATATTAGTATTTAGGTAGCAAAGTAGAAGCTTGTTTATAAGTCTGCATTTCTTCGTTATTTTATTCCTCTTGTTCAATAAGGCGTTTTGTTTCTTGAATGTAATGCGTTTTAATTTTCCTCATTTTGACAATGCTCATTCAACAGCCGACAAGAATGACAAGAATGGGAGTTGAAATATATTTTCAAAATTAAATCACATATTTATGGATTAAACAGTGATTTTGGTTCACTCAGCAAATATAATTTCCACAAGGTGCCTTCAAATCATAACAAGAATATTCCTCGGAAGAATATGCCCACTTCTTTGTTTATTTTTCGTCTTGTTGAAAATGGAGGTGTGCCCGAAAATTCCGACTTTTTTTTTTCTCTTCGTACTTCAGTTTTGTCAAAGGGCAAATATATAATAAATTTTAGGTTTCTGGGTGTGGAAGAATTAGAAACAAAAGCATTATTAATGAGCGAGAAAAAAAAGTGAGGACAGTGGATAGCGATTGACATTGCATTTAAATTTTTGATGATCAAAGTTAGCTGGAAATAATATAATATATATATATATATATATATATATATATATATATATATATTCAAGTATATTTGACTAAATAACCTGGACAGATTATGTTTATTTTTATTTTAATCCTATAGAATTCTCAGACCAACTACTTGATGTTGATATTAAATTTATTAAGTAAGGCCGTAATTTTTCATGGCTTTTATTTTCAAAAGTACACCAATTTCATTGATGATATATATATATATATATATATATATATATATATATATATATATATGTGTGTGTGTGTGTGTGTGCATTGGGTTTTCAGTTATACATACACACACACACACACACATATATATATATATATATATATATATATATATATATGTGTGTGTGTGAATCCTAAACAAGAAACAAGGAATAAACCTCTACTCCTGTTTAAAAGACCTAGGAATGATATGAATCGATTCATAGGCGAACCTATCTAGTTATATATATATATATATATATATATATATATATATATATATATATATATATATATATATATACAGACATGACAGAATTGAATAGACACCAAGATAAATTTTATTTCTGATTTTTTTAATAACCAAGATAAATTAACTTAGATTATTTGATTAAAATTGCAGATAACAATACTGGAACATGCCATGAACGCAAGAAGCATTAGACCTATCCGAATTTCAGCGAGGACGTATCATGTTTCAATATGAAGGTGGTCTTAGTCAAAGAAAAATATCTGAAAATCTTTCAATACCCCTTTCTACTGTTAATAGAGTGATCGTACAATTCACCAGAGAGGGCAAGAAATGCCCAAACCTCATCCAGGCTGCCCTGGGCCCTCTGAAAGGACCATGCCTCTTGTGGATAGAAACGTTGAACAGGATCCACGTTGCAAGGCCTCTGACATAGCAACACAAGTTGATGTCAGTCCCAGAACAGCTGTCAGGTATCTTCACAAGCTGGGCTACTATGGCGGTGCTGCTAGAAGGAAACCACTTCTCCGTCCAGCCAACATCAAATGCAGAAAGAATTGGGCTCATGAGATGGTAGAGAGACCTGTGACTTTTGGACCACTGTCATTTTCTCTGATGAGTCAAGATTCGCATTATTTTCCGACGGTGGAAGAGTATGGGTATGGAGACTTTGTAGTCAAGAGTTTGATTTAAAAAGACTGCAGCCAACGGTGAAACATGGGGGCCTTTCAGTAATGGTATGGCGTGCAATTTGGAGTGATGGTCGCTCAGAGCTTTTGGAGTGTGAAGGAAACATTAATTCAACCAAATATGTTTCTATATTGAACAAAGGGCTCCTTCCAATATTCTCAAGTAGTAGAATGAGCAAAGTTGACTCCCTATTTATGGTTAGATGGAGCTCCATGTCACACTGCTCAAGCAACACAATATTGGTTGAGACAAAATGGGATCAATAAACTTCCATGGCCAAGTCAGTTCCCGGATATTAACCCTATTAAACACCTTTGGGGCATATTAGATCGAAAACTCCACACAGGAAGCCATCTTCTAAGCCCGAACTTTTAGGATTATTGCGTCAAACATGGCAATAAATTCCTCAAGATGATATTCGTGAACTCATCGCTAGAATGCCTAGAAGGGTCCTTGCATTAAAAAAAGCAAAACGGATGTCAACCAAGTATTAGTTATTAAATTTATGACCATTTATAATTACTTCATTTGTATAAATTACTTGTTTAATAAAATAAACAGTTTCTATGAGCGTCTATTCAATTCTATCATGTCTGTATATATATATATATGTGTGTGTGTGTGTGTGTGTGTGTGTGTGTGTGTGTGTGTGCGTGTACGGGTGTAACAGCAAAATTCTATTAATCGTGTAACAGATTAATTGGCTTTCCCACAATAATTTTATTATTGTTGGGGCCACCCACCTTCTCATCAGAATGGACTGATCTCTCTACTACTAATAGGACAGTTCTATAGAGTTCTGGGAAGATCAGGTGACCATCACACTTCCGTCTCTCTACCGGAAGATACAGTTGGACTTTATACTCTTTCTGATTGTTACTGACTAACCTGCGTTCGTTTGACTACTAATCTCTCTGTTGTAAATACCTCTTCAGATACACCAGTATTTTTCCCTACGTATGTGTTTGTCCTTATTTCAATACACGCACGGGGAAACACTCAACATTTCAACAATTATCTAACAATCCCCTAAACTAATTGAGTCTCTTTATTCGAGATTTTTTCAGATAAGACGTTTCGCCATCTTGACACCTCTTGACGTAAATATTACTGAAAAACCCTTTGAGTTATTCCGATTGAAAAAGAACAATCATTTTGTGTTAGCCTCACTGTCTTCCAAAATGGTGAGAGGAATAAAGCTCATTCAGGCCTTCACTAATAGTACTGGCTTCTATCATTAAAGTTCATTCCATAAGCACCGAGAAAATAGTGAATAAGTTTAAATAGATGGAACACTAGGGAGGGAAACTGTATCAAAAGGTCACAACAGGAAGATCATCATTTCAACTTAGATCTAAGGAGATCAATAAAAAAGGTACAACACAATCCATAAGACGGGAGAAAGGAGTTTCACTTTTGACAGTCCAGAGATCAATGAAAAAAGACTTGAAAATGAAATCGAACGTGAAACATGTGAGGCAAATTGTTACTCCAGGACCGAAAGTTAAAAGATTAGAGAAGGCGAAGATCATCTTCTGTCAGTTGAATAATGATCCAGGAATTATATATATATATATATATATATGTGTGTGTGTGTGTGTGTGTGTGTGTGAAAAGTGTATATAAATATAAATAAATATATATATGTATAATTATTTATATATTATATGCCAGTTATTAGGAAAGCGCTCAATATCAGAGATAGAGCTAACATATTTGATTGGATAGATGTGAGTTTGTGACCCTGGGTTTTACGCTTTAGCGATCGTCAGACAAACTGATTAATGTTTTAAAAAATTTGGGTTTATGTAGATATATATTAGAATTTTATTTAAATCTTTCATGAGCTTCTGATCTTTGCTATGATTAATTAATGATGAACATGTCATTTTTTTTACGATCGAATTCATCATGATTCTTCTGTTAAACTTGGAAAGTAATTATAGCTTCTTATTGCGCAAAATAAAGTTCCGTTGTGTTATAAACACCTCGGAGAATTCCAGTAAGAGATCTTTAATCATTTCTAAGATATAACGATTGACATCTTACACTAACAAATGGACAATTTTGCTTTTACACGATTTAGAAAATTTTGAATGATTTCAGACAATATATATATATATATATATATATATATGTGTGTGTGTGTGTGTGTGTGTGTGTGTGTGCACTTTCTAACACGCTTTACTTCCAGGATCTCATAGTTTAATATTGTCAGATAATTCTCATTTTTTATTTAGTCTTGAAATCGCACGGACTTGGTTTTTTTTTTTTTTTTTTTTTTTTTTTTTGTCTGGTGCTTCAACCGCACTCTTTTTTTTAACGAAGTGGAAAAGAAAAAATACGTTGATGACTGTTTTCTCGAAATATGTCCTGCGGGCAGTACCTTCTCATTAAACCTGGTTTGTCTGGACGAACACGGAAATAGGCTGAATGAACTGAATATTTTTTTCTATAAATCCTATGCAGATGGACGTGAGTCCACACGTTAAGTAATTGTCCAAGTGTTTCATTTCGTTCTCCTGGGTCGATGATTACATAGATCCTCTCTTGATACCTTGTTCATTTGAAATATATTGTGAATGTACTCGATCAATTAGTCGCTGTTCGTGAGAAAAATTTTTACATCGAAGCTATCACTATAAAAAAAACGTATTAATTTCATTTATAATTAATTTGCGTACCTTGAAATTCGTACATTATTTTTTGTAATTTTATTTATCTTATTAATTCATTTGTTTGTATTTCATTAGTTTATAATTATTAGAAAGATACCGGAAAATTTCACGTTTATTATGAATTTTCTGATGAATTATACTTAATTCTTCAGTTAATGATTGAATAAACTCATAGCGTGTTTCATGACAATAAAATATTCGTTTATATAAATTCCCCTATCACATCGTTAAATATTTGAGCTTGACAACTTTAAGAAAGTATTGCAATAACAATCATAAATATGAATGTTGGTCGTTATTTTAAGAAGTGGGTACAAATGAAATGACATGACACGGCAATACAATATCTGGAGAAATTGCCCTTATCGTATCGTTAGATATTTGAGCTTTACAACTTTAACAAAATATTGCAATAACAATCATAAATATGAATGCTGGTCGTTATTCTAAGAAGTGGGTACAAATGGAACGACATGACACGGCAATACAATATCTGGAGAAATTGCCCGTATCGTATCGTTAAATATTTGAGCTTTACAACTTTAACGAAATATTGCAATAACAATCATAAATATGAATGCTGGTCGTTATTTTAAGAAGTGGGTACAAATGGAACGACATGACACGGCAATACAATATCTGGAGAAATGGCCTTTATCGCATCGTTAAATATTTGAGCTTTACAACTTTAATGAAATATTGCAATAACAATCATAAATATGAATGTTGGTCGTTATTTTAAGAAGTGGGTACAAATGAAACGACATGACACGGCAATACAATATCTGGAGAAATTGCCCTTATCGTATCGTTAGATATTTGAGCTTTACAACTTTAACAAAATATTGCAATAACAATCATAAATATGAATGCTGGTCGTTTTTTTATGAAGTGGGTACAAATGAAACGACATGACACAGCAATACAATATCTGGAAAAATTGCCCTTATCGTATCGTTAGATATTTGAGCTTTACAACTTTAACAAAATATTGCAATGACAATCAAAATTATGAATGCTATGAATGCTGGTCGTTTTTTTTATGAAGTGGGTACAAATGAAACGACATGACACGGCAATACAATATCTGGAGAAATTCCCTTATCGCATTGTTAAATATTTGAGCTTAAGAAGTTAAAAAAAATTGCAATAACAATCATAAATATGAATGCTGGTCATTATTTTAAGAAATAGGTATAAATGAATGATTTAAAATTGACAATTTTTTACATTTCACTGAAACAGCCGTAAAACATTTCCTTGTTTCTTTCTTTCATTCTTTTTTTCATTGATACCAAGTAGGGTCTGCCTTGTTCTTCTACGCAATCAAGACAGAATAGTCCATTATTTATGAGGTATTGGCAGGAGACGTTTAATCAATTAATCTTTCTCTTTCCAAATCTCCATCGTACGAACATTTGTCTTAATAATAATTTAAAAATAATCCCACAGACGATGGTATTTTCTTTAAGGTAATTGGAAATTCGTGCGATTGCTTTACTTCGTTTCCGTCGTTTGATGCTGTGCGTCTGAAAATTGCCGATTTTATAGCGCTCAGTATGTCTTCCTTTAGATAAGATAAAATTGATTAAATTATGTTATTAAATATTGCGATCAATGTGTATTATTTGTTCTTATCAGCTGAATCTGATTCTTTCTCTCCACTTCCATCTTCCCTTCTGTTGTAACCTAGGGAAAGGTTACTGAATAGAATCATCACACGAAGGTGTGTAATGAGCGATAATATTTAGAACAAGAACAACTCATATAAGATTCGCCAGCGGCGCGTAGAAAAATAGTCAACTGTCAGAAGTGAGTCGTGAATTCCACAATGAATCTCCAACTGTAGAATATCTTCCAACCGCCGCACGCGGTCAGATATAGCAAAAGGCCGAATTTGATGTGGTGTATCCGAGCGCGTAGGCTCGGACAAAAAATTCCTGTAGACCCAGGATAAAACCGGGTCGGCTAGCTGTTTTCCGAGACGACACTCTGTCGTTGAAAATAGCCTCGCCTGAGGATCCTCTCTGTCCAACGGCACAGTGTTTGACAAGCTGGAGATGAATCACAGCTGTACAGCTGGAGGCGAATCTCCAACTGCAGTATATCTACCAACCACCCCACGCGATCCAATATGGCACAAGGCCGAATTTAATGTGGGTTATCTGAGCCCGTAGCCTCGGCTAAAAATTCTCCATAGACACCGTATAAAATGGGATCGGGTAGCTGAGACGAGACTCTGCCCTTGGACATAGCCTCGTCTGGGCTTGACCAGCACTGCTGTAGACGAATCTCCGCCTGCAGACCAACATACAGTATTTACTACTGTATTTATGTGAATGGGGACATACCCGTTATCGTCCGTAGGTATGCTACAATACCTTCTTTCATTCTTCCTTTCTTTCTTTCTTTCTTTCTTTCATTCTTTCAATTTCTCACTGAAACCAAGTAGTTTCTCTTCCCCCTTTTCCCACACGATCAAAACAGAACAGTCCTTTATTTATGAGGTATTGACACTGCGTAACAATCGTGCGGAATAACAAAGGGAGGCTCAATGAAAATTATAATAACTTTTTATTAATTAATTTATTTTTTTTATTTGAATAATTCATTTATTTTTATTTTATTTATTTGTTTTTATTTAATTCATTTATTTTATTTATTTGTTTTTATTTAATTCATTTATTTTATTTATTTGTTTTTATTTAATTCATTTATTTTATTTATTTGTGTTTATTTAATTCATTTATTTTATTTATTTGTTTTTATTTAATTCATTTATTTTATTTATTTGTTTTTATTTAATTCATTTATTTTATTTATTTAGTTCGAAGTCGAGGAGTCAAAACATCTAATGCAATTTCTTCGGTAGGGGTAGCATTTGATGAAATGTTATCTTAAAATTGTCTGGAACTTCTCTCAGATATTTAATCCATCATTTGAGGGAGCCGTCAATTATTCACAACGCTGCAGTTTCGGTGTAAATAATTCCCCCCCCCCGCGAATAGGGATCATGACTTATCACCGTCCTCCACTCTCTCTAAAGGCAATAAACAGTCTGCTCTTCAAAAATTAATTCTAAGCAAATTTAAAAACAAGATAAAAACTAATAGATATCAGAAAATTAAAATTAAAAACCATGTTCAATCGCATTTAAATAATAACCATTTCAATAATTTGTTGCTCCCAGAATAAATTCTTTATTATGTATTGTTATCCATTCGCTTCTGCTGCATTTGAAGAAATTCTTAAATGCTCCATTCATGTCAATTTTGGTCTTGAATACCAGATATTTAACCTAAACTTTGCCCATATGTCGGGACAGTGCAACCATCATCTGCACGGAAAAGATTACCGGCGAGTCGAGTTCGAAATCCAACCACGTCTGTTGCGTTCACTTCAAGATAAATACCTTGGGGGGGGGGAAGCATGAATCAATCACCGCCCATCGTAATCTTTGATACTTATTATTTTCCAGAACAGCCTCTTTTTCACAAAAATACTGTATGTCTATCTGGCCAAATCATACTCTTGTATGATATTTCCACTATACAATGCTATAATTCACTATCATTATTTTTTCGTAACTTAATTGTGTTCTTCTAGGTCAGTTTGATATTTCATTATTTTTCTGTTTTGCCTTCTCGTTTTTTTTCTTATTTATTCGCAATGGTGTGATTTAATATTTTTTTCAATTTATTCCTCAATGTAATTTATCTCGATGCACTTATTCTGTACTTTAAAGATTATGAATTCAATTTCTTTCTTCAAGTGCCCTCTGCGTAACCAGAACACTAATTTTTTCTTACGTTATATTTGTCTATTTGCCTGTCATCTTATCCATGAAGTTGTTTTCAGATTTTCCTTCATCATTCTTCTTCTTCTTCTTCTTCTTCTTCTTCTTCTTCTTCTTCTTCTTCTTCTTCTTCTTCTATTATTATTATTTGTAGTAGTAGTAGTAATAGTATAGTATATGTCACTACACCAAACTTCAAACTAGCAGTATTTAGCGCTTCCAACAGCGTTCAGTTAAGGGCAAGTCATTTGAATATTTTTAGTGATTTTAGTAATCGTATTGTCTAGTTGGTTCTCACTATTTTCTGTTTTACAAATTGTGTAGTCTTTTTGAAAAGGTGTCGACCTCTTCCAATCACAATGCTTATTCTGCCTCTACCCACAAACACGCGTGTTAGAGCTCACGTTAAACCCGATCGTCTGTCACATACTGGTTAAGTTTTATAAGTTCTGAACGGCTTCAGAAAAAAATATCCCCGAAAACGATAATATGTAGAGATTATTTTAGTCATTGTACCAGGAATGATCGAAAGGTATACATAAAGCAAGATGAATCATAAACGAGAAAGGACGCCGAAGAAATATCTTCTGCTTCCTGTTTTTGTTCTTATTCTTGTTGTTGTTGTTGTTCTTCTTCTTCTTATTATTATTATTATTATTATTATTATTATTCTGTGTGTCGTGTCTCTTCATGGCTCTGCAAATCTTCTCGTCCTTTTATATTTATGTTTTTTGCTACCCCTCCTAATCCTTGTTCAGCCATCTATTTATTTACACAACTTCGCTAGATAGCTTATGCGCTGTTTTCCTATGTCTCTCTTGCCTTCAATATGTCATGTGAGCGTTAAATTTTCTAGGTCTTCTTTCCTCGTCACCTGCCCTATAAATTTCATCTGTCTTTCTGACGCTCCGTATAAGTTTCCTTTTTGTTTCTATTTTCTCTCACCAGTTCAGTGGATGGCATTCCCAGTATTCTTCTGTAGGACCGCATTTCTGTTTTTTCAAGTCTTTTCTCTAACTGTGATGAGATGGACCCTATGTAGAAATCCCGTCATTACATAGCAATTCAGTATTCCTTATTGCCATTAACATATTTCCATGTTCTTTAATTTGCCTATTCTCTCTGAATTCTTGTGCTGATGTCTTCTCATTAATTACAATATTTAGAGTCGGACAAATGTCATGGTTTCTGCTGTTATTATCACAAAATGTCGGCAGTTGTACACACCGGCTTTCATTGGGTGACTTTTCACCCGTTTAATCTTCATGAAATTTAGAACTGAACACTTGTTCTCGTGTCCATAGATAGAAAACCTATAATACTGGATTTAATCTTTAAAATTGATACAGGATTTTATGGTTAGATTTAATGTGTTAAATAATGTCGCCCATTTAAGAAATAACATGCCTTCATCTTGTACTTTACATACCATACTTTTGTTTTCATTTATGCCTGACCATGGGCCTTTACCCTGAGCCTGCCTTGTACATAGCCTAAGTGTCTTCCCTTTTCTTGCTACATGAAGAGAAAAATATCATCCACTATGTATGTTACTTAAAATCAAGAAATACTTTATATAAAGGAAAAATTAATAGATTTTTTCCTATCTCAAATTTACATTCATCTTTGTTTTGCAAGTGTTTACATTGCTGTAGTATTGTCTTTCCAATGACAACATTTTTGTCAGGATTACCATTATATAATGCTAAAAGACCTCACCTGTACTGTTAATCTACTGTAGGCATACCAAGTAGGTTATGGTCACTAAAAATGCATGAATTTTAACCCACCCCGGAAAAAAATCTACCTGTGTATAGTGCAGCTGGTCAGTGAAAATGCACACTTTTTAACTGCTTATAGTTAACTGTGTATGGTGCAGCTACTTATATTTATCCTGGTGTGTATATATATATATATATATATATATATATATATATATATATATATATATATATATATATATATATGATAAATGCTAAAAAAAATACCTCATCTACTTCCTTGTCAATGCACTTATTCATTGGCACTGAATTGTATTAAAAATAAACTAGTGGAAATATTATTAAATGCCAAATGACATTAACCCTTTAATGTCCATCATCTTGTTTTTGGAACAGTTGGCATTGGTGGATTATAAATAGAAACATATAATATTGGATTTAATCTTTAAAATTGATACAGGGTTTTATGGTTAGCATTAATGTGTTAAATAATGTCCCCCTTTTAAGAAATAACATTCCTTCATCTTGTACTCTACATTAGTGTTTCTCAACCTTTTTTTGTCCAATGCACACTTTTCACCAAATGTCAGAATATCATTCTCACCCTCTTTAAAAGATTGTCCAACTCAAAATATACATTTCATATATTATTGGAAATCTTCATTCTTTTCCATATTAGTACATATACATGGGTTATTTTTATGAAGGAGTTTTACAAATTCATAGCAAGGGTAAACGTTGATAGATTTTTAAACTTGAATACATCTACAGTAATTTGTTTTAATTCATAACTAATTATTAAATAAATAAAATAAAGCATGCTTCAATAAACAAAAAATCAATAAAACGCCAGGGTATTTAAATTGATTTTATTCTGATGTTAATTACAATCAATGAAAATTTAAAAAAAAAAAAAAATTTTTTCTCTCCCCTCCTGAAATTCCTCACTCCCTGGCTGATGACCCCTGCTCTACACAGAGACAAAATTTTACACTGAATGTTTGAATTTAACATTTCATATGCAATTTTAAGAGTTCTACCCTGCTGGAGGGTGGCCTGAGAAATCTCGTCGCTTCTCACATTGATACATGGTTTTATGTTTGGCATTAATGTGTTGAATAATGTCGCCCTATTAAGAAATAACATGCTTCCATCTAGTATTCTACACCTTTTTTTGCCCAATGCACACTTTTCACCAGATGTCAGAATGTCAATCTCACTCTCTTCCGTACTGTCCAGTTATTATTAATCCGACTGGATCTTTATAATCCGGTCTAGAAATTGAATTTAAATTAATATTCAACGCTTTTCCTACCTCAATAGTAAAGCTGGTATCGCTGACAAAACTAACCTGGCCGTTGGTCTGAAAAAGGACATCGAATCTGTGGTTGACTGGAGGAGGAAATGGCTGGTAAACTTTAATACCTCAAAAACAAAGCTGCTCTCATTTACCCGTCACAGAGAACCCACCCAGCCTTCTATTAGAATGTCTGATGCTCACCTCCAAGAGAGCTCCTCTCTACGCCTGCTTGGTCTCACACTGTCCTCTGACCTGAGATAGAACAATTACATTGAATCAATGGCTTCATCTACCGCAAGGAATGTTGGTTTTCTCAGAAAGTTTTTCTCGTCTGAGTCCATCCTTCATATCTATAAATCAACCATTCGTCCTTGCATGGAATACTCCTGCCATATATGGTTTGAAGCTGTCACTGTTCGTCTCAAGTTCCTCGACAAAATCCAGAGACAAATATGCAATGTGTTTGTTCCTGGTCTGGCATCTCGTGTACAATCACTTTCTCTCAAAGTGCCGTCACTTTCCTCTGTCTTTTCTACAAATACTTTCACGGTAACTGTCCGACGATTTATTTTCGCTAGTTCCCAGACTGCATGAATTTAAACGTGCCACTAGGTCAGCATCTCAGTCCCACCCTTTCACTATCGAAACGGTTAAATGTAGCCGTCCTTTCTCCTCCAATAGATTCATGTCTCGCACTTCCCGTCTGTGGAACTCCCTTCCTCTTACTTGCTTCCCTGACAGTTATAATCTTCAAATATTCAAATGTAATCGATGCCTTGATCTTGATCCCGTACTTCTCTTTATCCTTTCCTCAATCACGTCTCTTTACTCATCATCCCACTCTCTTAACCCCTTTCATGTTAGTGTCAGTCCTGCCTTGCTTGGGGTGAAATTCTTAAAAAAAAAAAATGAAAAAAGAAACATATATTCTGATAGATAAACCCTTCACCGATAATTAAGAAAAAGTTTCATTTTCAGACGAATATTTTTTATTTATTTTTAATATAGTAACAAAGAAACTGAAGTACCTTGGAGTACCCGATCAGTGGCTAGTACCTCTACCAGAAGTCCGAGTTGACAATTAGACTCGTTTCATGTTCAGAAAAGCATAAAAAAAATCAAGTCGACGTATAAACACGTCTGTTGCTGGTTTGAACGCTGTGTTTTTGGGACGTTTTTATTCGCTCGTGTCTGAAAATAGACACTTTCGGTAAAGACGTTTATACAAGGGTAAGGATTTTAAAAAAAGGCTTTAGTTTAAAATTCCCTGAAGATTGCACAGATACCTGAAGAAGGCCGAAGGTCACAACGGTTACAATGTTATAACAACAATATTATGACATTAGTCCAACTCTAAATAATTTTCATGACTCGAAATGTATTTTCTTGTCAAAATGACATTTTTTTTTAGATAAGTAAATATAGCATTTGAATATAATCACCGTGTAAAGGATTTATTTCATGCAGAATTTCCATTCCTGAGACTATCAATAACATTTATGGTGTTTTTCGTTGATTTTTTTTTTTGTGGGGGGGTGTTGTTTTTTTGGTTTTTTTTGTTTTGTTTTTTTTTTCAGTATAAACACAGGATCACTTCAATGTGATCAAGTTGAAATGGAGATGAAGAAATATCACTTTGAAGACACACCACTAGACTCAAGGCAATATTCGATACTGAGATGGTATATACTGATTGCTGAAGCTAAAATCGATAGAGATTGAAATTTACAGAAAGACAATTGCGAAATCGCCCGTGAGATACAGAATAAATCACCGGAAATTTAATTCAAAATCCTCCGTGTACGATTGAGCATTAAAGAGTCTTTTCCTCAACAAAAGGTTAAATCAGTATATATATATATATATATATATATATATATATATATATATCGTACAGGTAATAAATCTGTTGGTATATAATCCAGGTGGATCCTAGTAATATCAAATATTAAAACTGATCCACAAAGAGAGATCAATGTATTTATTATAACAGAGCATATATATTACACAGCAAAAAAATCTAAAATTACCTCATTTGCTCATAATTCTATTTCCTCCAACGCTAAGTACGTTGATCTTATTCAACCCTGCTAGATGGAGCATAATATATATATATATATATATATATATATATATTAAAAAAAAATTCCCAAATACTGCATCCTTACCGCGTCTCCCAGTTTGTTATATGGTTGTCTGAAAATCTTCAGGTGTTTCAAAGGACAACATACTCAAATCTATATTTGGGTGGGTTTTATGTGACTCGTGGTTTATATTACGTAACTAGAGGAGCGGGAAGTACTGGATAGAAAAGGTCGCGACCTATTTTGGTGAAACATACGATTTAAGGTATGCTGTATTTGGAAACCCAGATGTATTGTATAAGTCTTTGGAAAGACACTGGTTTTAAATTTCCCTCATCTCAACAATCTTTATTAAACATTTATTTCTGCATACAGTCATTTATACATAGATTCGTGTGGGTATATATATATATATATATATATATATATATATATATATATATATATATAGTTTATGCAAACTTAGGTAATCCGTATGGGTAGACCCGAGGAGGATGATATCCAGAGAGCTCAATGTAAAATTCAGAGCAGATATGTTTGAATAAAAGACAGACCACGTTAAGATTCCATGTAATAAGCTATTTCACCATAACCCCTTTAACAGGTTTCTGGATCATCAGACTTTACTTCCAAAAGCTGAAATGAAAAATGAAAAAAGAAATTCACACGTTTTTGACGGACCTTATCAAGTATACGTAAAATTAACGAAGTGAGGTGGGAGAGAGGATATGAGTGTGTCATATGTATCATTTCAATTTCCTATTTTTAACCCCAGTGTGTCGGCTAGATGTTCCTCAAATTTAACGCGTCTCGTCTCTAGATATAAGACCGAAGTTAAAGGAAGAAGCCAACCCCAATCAATTACACGACAGGTTTCATTCAAATTCTTAGGCGCTGTTAATTTGCGTTATTTTAACGTGCATATTTGGGAGGTTAAGGTTTGATAAATATCTAAATGTCTAAACAATCTACGAAGAAATTAATTTGAAATTCGGTGGAGTTTTGGGTATTTTCTATGAAACAGTCGATTGGAAAAATTCATAGACAGTACATTGAAAGTGTAATCCACGTTATATTTAGTAATCTTTTATATATATATATATATATATATATATATATATATATATATATATATATATATATATGCAAATATAGATAACTATACTCGTTTCGAAAAACCCTCGAATTTTTGATTTGCCAATAATCAAATCAATCTCGAGGGAAAAAAAGTTTTAAAAAAAGAAAGAGCTACAAAAAATCGCACAGATACAGGTATGAAGCCCAAAGAAAAACCCCCGATACGAGTAAACAACTAACAAAAGAGCTCAATACAACCGTAGAGCAGACCTAGATAAACCTAGTGAGCCAGACAAACCTCCCAGGTTTCACCTAAACGGATCGTCATATATATATATATATATATATATATGTTTATGTTTTTTTGTTTTGTGTGTGTGTGTGTGTGTGTGTGTGTGTGTGTGTGTGTGTGTGTGAACGTGCGTTTGTGTAAAAAAGATATTTCTTTCTTTCGTTTTTGGATCGGATGTAGCCGAGAAAGGCGAAATGAGTAATCAAATCTATTTTCAATGAAACGGTTTTCCATATGTCATATTTCATCATATCAATTCATCCCATCCAAGGCGATAATGCCACTAAGACGGAAGACACTACTGGGAGAGAAAGAGAATTAAAAGGGCTTAAAAGGAAGCGGAAACCCAATCATAATCTGGAAAGAAGGGATAAACCTCTACGACTGTTCATAAGACTGGGGAGGAGTGTAAAAATAAAACAATATACTCCTGTTGAAAATCCCAGGAGGATATATGAACTAAACGATAGGTGAACCTATTTATTCTTATTGAGCGAGACAAATAAAGAAATAATTGGTGAATATAATTTCAGAGTTCAAGCAGAGACGTTAGAGGTATAGATATAGAATAAATTTTAGAAGGAACCAGAAACCCAATCCTAAACAAGAAAATGAGGATTAACCTCTACGCCTGTTCAAAAGACCGGGGAAGATTGTGATAGGCGATATATATAATATATATATATATATATATATATATATATATATATATATATATATATATATATATATATATATATATATATGTTCATCATTAATTAATCATAGCAAGGATCAGAAGCTCATGGAGGATTGAAATAAAATTCTAGTATATATACAAAAGACATGTTTATACCTTCTTTTTTTTATAGATAATATATTTAAGTAAATGTTCTGTTTATAATAACTCGTATTGACTATATTTACCAGCCTGAATATCCGAGAAATTGGCATAGAAAATACGCGTCCTCCGACAGGAATCGAACCCGTGTCCTATACGAAACCGTCATATAGCCTGACGTGCTATACTGATTTTTCCACAGAGGAGCGTTTCGGTTAACAAGGTCGATTTTTCTGTTTTTAAACTACAATTCTCCATGATTTTCTAACGTCCATTCATATCTGCTCGATGCGTTTCCAAATGTAAATAAATGACGTCACACTTTATGAAATGGACAAAGTCGGACAATTATTTTAAGACATTTTTATATTTATACATTTTTTTATAGATGCAAATATTTAAGTAAATTCTCTGTTTATAATAAACAATATTAACAATATTTACCGACCTGCCTGAATGTCCGAGAATTGTCGGACCTGAGTTTATCAGGAGGGTGACCCCCCCCCCCCGGGGGAGGTGACGGTCTGGTGTAGGCGGTCTCAGCGTGCACAACTTTGGAAAATACCTCGAATCCATACCACGGATTGACCCAAACCATGTAAGTGAAATTGCGTACACTGAACACTTTCAAGGTCGTCAATAGTCGTATTAACACGGAGTCAGAAGTCATCGTAAGCGAGGGTTTGAGAGTACTGTCGATGTTTAAGCTGCCTATCAAAACAGAGTATGCGCTCTTTCCCATAAACTGTAACTAAGGTCCGCTCAGCATAGTTCCAGTGTAAACCACACCTGGGTTCTTTGAGTGTTGAGCAAAAACAAATATGACTCAGAAGGATCTGACAATATAGATTTTTAAGCCACCCCAGCAAACGGGCTTGCTCGGAAAACGAGAGTCGGCGGCCATGTTTGTTGACTATCCCTGTAAAGGGAAGTAATTAAGTCTGTAAAATGTCCCATATATCCTCAATGAGTAAAAATATAGCGAGCGCGATAGTCAATGGTGGACATGGGTGTTAGCTGCTGATTCAAGGAGATGGTTTCGTATAAACTGAACAATAATAGATTTTTAGACACGACCCAAAGATTCGGTTGGAAAAACTACATGCATCTAATCTATTTGGGGCTTTAATTGCAAATGTTTTTGAACAGAACTCATTCTCATCCACTCTGCAACCTGTAGGTAAAATAATAATTCTATGGAGATGGTGGGATATATCACAAAAAATAGTTTATTCTATGTTAACATTTTAATGACCTTTTTATTTGTCAGGATAGATAGATAGATAGATAGATAGATAGATAGATAGATAATAAACATAGATAGATAGTGTTGTGGTAGGATCCACCTAATTTACATAGTGGAGTACCGACCATATAAATATGGTTGGTACCGGGAAGACGGGGGAGGAAGAAGAGATCCAATCCAGAGACTCTGCCCGACTGCGACTAAGTCAACCCATTCTACAGGAACGGTCTTCCCAAGAATATACCAAACTATCTGTAAATATTGTGTACACGTTCTTGTGTCAATACATTTTGTTTAAGTACATTTTGTGTTGTATTATTATTACATGTTTTATTCAAGTTTCAACAGATAGATAGATAGATAGATAGATAGATAGATAGATAGGAAGGCACAAGCATAGATAGACTTTAAAGAAATGGTCACAGATCGAGAGAGAGTTAAGAAGGAAGAAACATAGATAGATAGCGGTTTTTTATGCGTATGTTAGATGCGGCACAAGGCCGAATATATGGAGCGCCCATGGAGGAATAAACCCACTACTCAGTCATAATTGATTTGGCAAGATAAATTGCTAACCATTAAACCACGTCGAAGTGGCCAAAAAATAGATAGATAGATAGATAGACAAACAGACAGACATGAAAAGAGACAGGTAAGGAACAGATTCAGATAGATAGATATGCGAGGGGTGGATAAAAAATACCACAGTGACACGGACTTCCCAAAATCAGACCTAATGAAGTAACAAGAATTTTTGACTACAAAAGAACTACTCGGTAAAACTTTTCGACAAGCCATCGTTCAACCACATTTGAACGCATACATCCACAAAGACATATGGCAACACACACACACATGATACATATAATTATATATAGATAGGTAAATGCATGGAATTTTGGACAAATTTTCTAGCCCAGAGAATCTTTTCCCGCAGCGAGATTGAAATTAAAGTTGAAGAGTAGAAACTTTGCATATTAAATTGGCAAACTTATAATACAGAACAATATTGGATTTTTGGAAAATTGCACTTTGAAAAATATGGCTTCTTCAAACAAATACAAAGAGAAACGTCCCGCAGGACTGAAAAGCAACTTTGGAAATATTAAAATATTTCGGCATCAAAGTAAGAATTTGGAACTATGTTCAGTTTCCCAGTTTAAAGCATTTCTTTTTTTCGTTTGCATTTTAATCTTCATGATTTTTATTTGAATTTTGTATACTGTTCCAGCATTTGCTTTTTTCGTAATTTCAACGATGTGAAGAGTTTCTTTTCTGCTGGTGAGCTTCGATTTTTGAAAATTAATTTCCTGTTTTGATATATATATATATATATATATATATATATATATATATATATATATATAACATTTTTTATGTTTATACGTTCTTTTTATAGATACAAATATTTCAGTAAATATCCTGTTTATAATAAACAGTATTAACAACACTTACCGGCTTGAATGTTCGAGAGATTTTCATAGAAAATATGCGCCTCCGACAGGAATCGAACCTGCATCCTATACGGAATCGTCATATAGCCTGACGTGATTTAACCGATTGGGCCACAGAGGAGAGTTTGTTTAGGTAGGTCGATTCATATAAAATGTCTTAAATAATTGTCGGAGTTTGTCCATTTCATAATGTATGACGTCATTTGTTTACATTTGGATACGCATTGAGCAGATATGAATGAATGAGAAAAAATCATGGAAAATATTGCGTAAAAACAGTATAGGATAAAGATTCGTTTCCTGTCGGAGGACGCGTATTTTTTATGAAAACTTCTCGGACATTCAGGCCGGTAAATGTTGTTTAATACTGTTTATTATAAACAGAGCATTTACTTAAATATTTGTATCTATAAAAGAACGTATAAACATAAAAATGTCTTAAAAAATAATCGGACATGGACATCATATATATATTTATATATATATATATATATATATATATATATATATATATAGAGAGAGAGAGAGAGAGAGAGAGAGGATTAATACAAATATGAAATTCGTCATTAGATGATTGATATTATATTCAGCACTAGAAATTTCGTAGACTAAACATTTTTGTAATGGTTTCGTTCACTTTTCAGGAGGTAATCAATGGCGGATGCCTCTTGACGAGTGGACCGAACGAGCCGCAGTGCTGAATTTTACATTACTCCCTAACTGGCAAATTAATATTGCTAATGCTTTGACAGCATTTCTGGAGAAATAGCATCTTTGTTATCGATATATATATATATATATATATATATATATATATATATATAACCATATGATGAACTATCCCATTGTCTTCGAAGTATTTGTTCAACAATTAAGCTCTTAAAACTTAACAATCAACAATACTTTACATACTCATATATATATATATATATATATATATATATATATATATATATATATATGAACATTGAAGTCAACACATAGAGGCGACAGTCTGTTTCATGCTAGTCGCACACACACACACAAACATAGATAGATAGATAGATAGAAAGGAAGAAAGGTAGTAAGAAGAGACACGAAATGAATTAGACGAAAAGTTTCATCCCCATAACTCTAATATCTTACTTGACTCTCTGTGCATTTTTCTCGTTTATTTGATTTTTCTTTTCCGTATTCTTTTAAAGGATTTAAATTTATACGCCACAAAGTAACATACGTATATATATATATATATATATATATATATATATATATATATATATATATATATATATATATAATTAGAATATCTATTAAAATCCTTCTTCGTCGAATCCACTTATCCTCTTACTTAATCTGTCAGGTTTCTCCGTTCTAACCCATGGATGAAAAAAAAAAGAGAAAATAACGCAATCTAGTTCCGTGACAGTTATTATTACGCTTCTATTGATTGCTGCAAATAGCTTAAAGTCTCGTGCTAACGGGAAGCCCTACGATACGAGGACGAGATTTACAAACCGCTTGACAAAATGAAAGATCTGTTACGTCTATTGCACCAACTCTTATTGCGGATATGATAGAAAGTAATGCTTTTCTTTCTTTTCTCTTCCATAAATGAAATAGGTTTCAGATTAGAATCAGTTTGCATTCGTGCAAAATTTAGGAATCTAATAACGAATTAAAAAAATATTAATATAAACAATTTTAAAGAAAAGCGTCGACATAGCGTCAGCACAAACTAATAAGTATTTTCGGTAAGAGGCTTTGAGACAGTTATCTTCTTTATTTTGAACACATGATGAAATAAGGTGCAGTTCGGAATTTTCAAAACTATGTGACGCTGTTTTTTATTCGCATTCAGCTTTTGTGACGTTAAAAAAAAGGGCTATTGAAATAATTAGTTGTCAAAAGATATATTACTGGTAATAATTGTGGCACAAGGCCGAAAAATAGGGAGACTAGTCAAGTTTGGTTATCACTAGCTAACCAGATTCACGGCCCATTCATTTGTTACAATATATTCATTCACCATAAGAATTTATCCGTCACCATTCGCATCTTCATACACCTTACACACACTTGACAAATACTGGGCAAATACCACGCCATTATGTACAATTGTGTATAAAAGACACACACACACACACACACACACACATATATATATATATATATATTTTTTTTTTCATTGAGGCATGTTTCATAAAATAACATAGACAATTTTTGTCTATTTATTTGAAATAAGTTCCTTTCATATTGTCTGTTAAGCTTAATAACATTATCATTGAAAGACGAAAGGAAATCACCATATTGATACATGTTTTAATCTTATATAAGCTTTCGGCTTACATAAGCCATTATCAAAGATGACAATTACATTTCAATATATCAAACAATACACAGGCGAAACAATAATGAGAGTTTGTTTTTGTTGCATGAAAAATTTCAAAGCAACGACAAACTCGTGTATACGAGACTCGAAAGCAAAAATCGCACCGCAGTTCGTGACGTCACACATGACCACACGAGAGTGAAAACGAGAAGTATTAAGTATGGGAAGTCGTTGATATAAACCAAAGGCTTCTGTTATCAATTATAAGCATTTAAGAATATTTGTGGAGATTTCATAGTTTATTTTGTTCAGGCTAGGTTTCAACTGTTTTATGCATATAGCTTCAAGAATATTTAGTTTTTGTTTATTGTTTTCATGTTAGCACCTGTTAGTTTCCCAGCTATGGGAAATAGTTAACGCCAAGCTGGAGTCAAAAAGCTATGAAAGTGTAAAAATATATTTTATTACCAGCAATATATTTTTGAAAAAAATATTACGAACAATATATTTTTGAAAAAATATTACCAGTAATAAAAATTTTGTTGTCATTAAATAACCATGCTAATGTGCTGATATGCCATGAAAACAAAATAAACCAAATCAAACCGGTAGTTTTCTTTCTATTTCCAATCAGTATGGTATTATCTCTAATTTCATGTTAATAAAATTAACCCTGCCAAAAAAGAAATTCCAGGTTCGTCTATCAGCATCGCTTAAATAAATCCGTTGAGAAAACACATCATTGTCTTACTCCCTTTTTTTCCTATTGTGTACTCGCTCAATTTATTTTCTGCCCACATGCAGGCAGTTTGTTCCCCTAAATGATCCGGATTTTCTTATATTTTTGAATGACTGTAATAGTAAAGATTTTCCAAGCGTAGCATAGATGTGGCACAAAGCCGAAAGCATGGGGGCATCTAGTGAGGATCGAATTCACTTTTAGTGAGGATCGAATTCACTTTTCTGTAGTAACTAACCAAGCAAGACAAGCTTGCTAATCATTACACCACACCGAGGTGCCCTGATTTTCTAAGCCCGGCTTAGATGTGGCACAAGGCCGAAAGTATGGAGCACCCAGTGAAGATCGAACTCACTACTCAGTCGTAACTGATCTAACAAGACAAGCTTTCTAACCATTACACCACATCGAGGCGCCCCAAATGGCTGTAATAGTAGCAGCAACACACAGATAGGAGTAGTAATAGTTTTAGTTGTAACCGTAGGAGATAACCTTTAATAAAGTTTCACCGGTGCTTCAAAAAATGAAAGTCGGCCATAAAGAGAAAGAAGAGGGCATTCAGTGCGAGTATTAAAGTTGTTGAAAGCATGCACAGGCAAAAAAAAAATCATTAAAAAATACATTAAAAAACGCATTCTTCATATTATACCGTGGATACAAAAAAGGGGAGGGAAAGAGTTTTCTGGAAGAGTTGCAGTACGCTTCCTACGCATGCGCAAAGTAAATCACGAAAGTAAAGCGAAGTAAAATTTTCAAATAAATAAATAAATATAAGGAAAAAAAACGTATTTTCGAAGTAAAAGCATTAGATGAATATTTACGTAGATTTTTCCACGTAAACCCCGGTGAGACTATACAATGGCATCTCTTAATTTAGAGGCACGTGTTGATTGATTCAAAACTTTACATTGATTACAGAGTATAGCTCTGGAGTACACGTTACGCACTTATAATTAGTAGGAAGTTTAAGTGTAAACGTTTTAATTACTTCAATAAAATGTTTATCCATCAAAAATATTAAGGAAAAAATATCAGTATATAACACGCACTTTTCAAATAATTTCTCAAAAACTCGCACTGCGTCTTATATGTGAAGTCAAGGCATATCAGAAGCTAATGTTATTCGCAATGCTTACTGCTGTTACCGACAATTTTACCTTAAACGATCACTTTTACCTAAAACAAGCGACATTATTATCATTATTATTATTATTATTATTATTATTATTATTATTTCATTGGTTTCTGGTGTGTACTCATTTCTTTCGAGGTCCCGCCCAGAGACCTAAGGTCAGAAATGACATGACATTTTCCACTGAGAGAAAAAAAATCACAAATATTTCACATAGATAAAGCCTTTCGTAAGGTGTGGGCTGTACTAGTGAGAACATTTTATTTTTATTTTTGTATTTCTTTAAGGCATGGGCTACCAGGAATCCTTTTAATAAGTCTATTGGAAATTTTTACAATCAATCCGAGGGCTCCAACTACAACAGGGATTTTTTTTCATCTTCTCATGTGCCACATTTTTGAGATTTCGATTTCAAGGTCCGTGTATTTTGATAACATTTTTGAAGATCTTCAAAGATACATTGCTGTCTGCAGGAACTGACATATCAATAAGGAGGAAACGTTTTTGTCTGCGTTTTCTAATAACGATGTCTGGCCGATTAGTGTTGACTGTTCTGTCTGTGTGTATTATTATTATTATTATTATTATTATTATTATTATTATTATTATTATTATTATCATCGTCTCTTTATTGCGTTTCTTTTTTAACCCGTGAATTTTGCATTTTTGTGTTCTCCATTAAGTTGCACGACCTCAGATAGTTAACACCTTTCGCATATTTGCCGTGGGAAGCAAAGCAAACTTCGGAAGCGATGGGATACTATGCCTTATTCCGCTTTTCACAATGGAAGAATTCATGCTGTTGTTGTTGTTGTTGTAGTTTATTATTATTATTATTATTATTATTATTGTTATTATTGTTATTATTATTATTATTATTGTTATTATTATTATTATTATTATTATTATTATTATTATTATTATTATTATTATTATTGTTGTTATTATTATTATTGTTATTATTATTGTTGTTATTCTTATTATTGTCATTATTATTATTGTTATTATTTTTTTATTATTATTATTATTATTATTATTATTATCATTATTATTATTATTGTTATTATTATTGTTATTGTAGAATAACAATACAATAAACGACACTTACCGGCGTAAGAGTTCCAGCTAGCGTCCAGCTGGCAGACAAAAAATAAAGCAGGTTGTAACTTAATACAAACCCTGCAAACTAACTGAAATTAAGCTGGTATTTATATAGAAATACTTTCACTCAGGTACCAGCAGCCAATCAAAGCCCAAGCAATGGACTATCCCACTTTAGCATAATGAGATGCTCCATTGCACCATAAATAACTCTCTTCCTCAATTTGAATCATTCTTCAATCAGCTTGCTCTACAACTGAGTGTTTATCTTGACCACGTGATTGTTCGACATGGCGCTGCGAACAGGATTTATGATACCTGAAAATTGGGAACTCTTCTTCATTGAAGCAGGCATATCCACCGACTCGGCCAAAACTCATGCAACAAGGTTTGCGGACGAGAAGCTGACAATCGAGAGCCTTCAAATGCTGGATCGAAAAAGGGAGCTGGGAGTCACATTAATGGGTGAAGCCCTGTGTATCATTAAGCAGGCTAAAGGAATCCACCACCCAGACAACCCGCATTCAGGCACTAGCAGCCAAGCCTCCTCATCTCAATCTCGAGATGACACCACAGCAATTCAGGAAGTTCCGAATTGACTGGGATGTCTTTACCAAGATGACAAATATGCCAAACTCCCAAGCTAATATTCACCTATACAAGTAATTGTGCTGATGAGGCTGTGCAAAACGCCATAATCAACACACACCCGACTTCTTTACCACTGATCCAGATAATCTACTTGACATGGTGTTGGTCACCCAGAGGTCAAGTCCTATTGTCCATCGCCTTGCTTTTGCCTCCCATGTCTCAGGATGCTGATGAGCCAATACAAAGTTACTTGTCCGCCTCAGAGCATGTGCCGTTGATTGTAACTTTACCTGCCCCTCGTGTGAACATGACCTGTCTGATATATACAAGGACCAGATCATCCGTGGAATAGCAAATGACACACTCCAGGCTGACCTACTGGCCAAAGCTGGGGCACTTAAATCCTTTGAACAAAATATCCGTCATGCTGAAGCATTTGAATCAGCATTGCGGGACCAAACCCTCAATGGCCAGTGCTTCAGATACAGCTGCTGCTCGGCTATCAACATACCGCAGACAGAAGGGTACACCACAAGCCAACGAGGCGATCCGTACCAGCACCTATTGCAACTGCAATGTTAAATCAAACCACCAGGCTTGCTTAGGTTGTGGCAGCCACCAGCATGGCACCTCAGGAACTGAATCACGCCGGCTAAAATGCCCAGCATGGGGACAAACATGTAGTAATTGTGGGAAGCCCAATCACCTATCGAGGGTATGCCGGGCTAAGAAACCAGCTCAAGCGGTCAGGAAAAGCCTAGAGGCTAATGAAGCCGCCATGGACACACTTATCGCCCACATCACATTCAATCAAACGACAGGCACGTATACATCTAAAGACACAGGCCAGATAAGGGAAATTGATGCATATGTTGTTCCATTTTCGCCAAAACCGGATCCCAGACAAATTAAGAATATCCCCAGAAATCACAGGACTAGGATGACAATCTTTCCTGACAGTGGGGCCACCATATGTCTAAGGGGGAATTAAGCACCTTCTGAATATGGGGCTCACTATCAACAACCTCATTCCATCAAGAAAAGTCGTCCGAGCTGTGGGAGGCTTTACGCTTGTATGTCAGGGTTGGCTCCCCGTGGAATTCATCGTCCAAGGAAGAACAACTAAACAAGCCCTATACATATGCAAAAAGATTCAGCGGCTATACTTCAGCAAAGCAGCCTGCATTGATGTAGGGATACTGTCCAAAGACTTCCTGAAGCCAACAACTACAATATTACCCCAAACAACAATGCAACACATGCCCTCGACAAGCACACATAAAAAATCGGACGTGAGCCCTAAACAATGCAAAGTCGAGGGACAACTTCCAACAAGCCCCAAAAACTCCCTTTTCTCCCAACAGAACAAAACATTGATAGGCTCAAGAATTGGCTATTGAATCAATTTGCCGAAACGGCGTTCAAGAACAATGGTGAATTCCCACTGATGTCTGGCCCCACTGCACATATAAACCTCAAAGAAGGAGCAGTCCCCAAAGCCAGACATAACCCAATTCCTGTGCACCTTTTCACTTCAAAGAGCCCGTAAAACAGGCCCTTTGGGAAGATGTGAAAGGGGTATCATAACCCCAGTACCCGTTGGCATGCCCACTGATTGGTGTAGCACTATGGTAATTACCGCCAAAAAAATGGCAAACCACGAAGAACCATAGACTACCAACACTTGAATTCACAGTGCAAACGGAAACACACCATACAGGGTCACCATTCCAGCTAGCACTACAAGTGCCACCTAAACAAAAAAAAAACAGTGTTGGATGCTGTTGATGGATATCATTCCATCCCCTTAGATAAAGAGTCCCAGCCACTCACCACCTTCATCACAGAATGGGGAAGGTTCATGTACCTGAGAATGCCCAAGGTTCACCTAGCATCTGGCGATTACACCCGAAGGTATGATGAAGTAATAAAAAGACATCCCCTGCAAAGTAAAAATCGTGGATGACACCCTACTCTATGACTCTGACATCGAAGGGGCTTTTTCACACCTTCGATTTTCTCCTCCATTGTGCAAAAAAACGGCATCGTAATAAATAGAGAAAAATTCCAATTTTGCCAAGACACGGTGCAGTTTGGGAGCCTCTAAATAACATCTTCTGGTGTAACCCCTTCTAAATCTATGCTGGAGGCAATATTGAGCTTCCCAATACCAAAAACACTCACCGATGCTAGATCATGGTTTGGGCTGGTCAACCAAGTCGCTTTGGGCATACTCACTAAGCCCAGTCATGCTTCCATTTCGTGATCTCGTAAAACGAGACTCACACTTTACATGGAATAAAAGCCTTGAGGATGCATTCCAGCAGTCAAAGAAGGTCATAGTTGACTTAGTCCGAAAAGGCATCGCAACATTTCAAAAGAAAGAATAACCTGCCTTGCCCCAGATTGGAGCAAAGACGGAATGGGTTTCCTACTTCTGCAGAAGTATTGCTCATGCACCACTGACAAAGCCCCAGTTTGCTGCCCTGAAGGTTGGCGCCTGATATTTGCTGGTAGCAGATTCTGCATTGATGCTGAACGCAGATATGCACCTATTGAAGGCGAAGCAGCAGCAATTGCATGGGCATTGGGAAAATGTCGGATTTTTGTAATGGGTTGCCTGAATCTCATAGTGGTTACAGATCATGAACCACTAAAAGGATATAGAGATAGAGACCTTAGTAAAATCCAAAACCCCGATTATTCAGGTTAAAGGAGAAAACCCTCAGGTACAGATTCACCATTCAGCACTGCCTGGAAATGGCACAGAGCCTCCGATGCTGTCTTCACAGGCACTCCTAAATGTATTCACTGCTGAACCCTCTCAATCAGACATCATAGAGTCTGACAACATGGATGACTGGGTCAAATCAACAACCTTATTAGCAACATTCGGTGCAAATGACAACCTGCAGTTCATCTCACCAGACGTTATTACGGCGGGACGCAGCGACCCGCAATACAAAAAAATTAATTGAAGTAATACAAAACGGATTCCAAAGAACGCGCATCCTCACTGCACCTGAAATCCGCGAATATTGGGAAGTGAGGCACCGCCTGTGTTGACGACGGGTTAGTGCTCTTAGATCAAAGAATTGTTATCCCCACCTCACAACGCGCAAAAATATTACATAGCCTACATTCTGCACATCAAGGCGAAGTTGGATGAAGGCACGTGCCAATGAATCTGTTTATTGGCCCGGGATGAATGCTTCAATTCGTAACATTAGAGCAGGTTGTACGTTCTGCTCAAAAATTGCCCCTGAGTCAACCAAAAGAGCCAATCAATTTGACACCATCTCCTGATTGGCCATTTCAGCAAATCGTCATGGACATCTTCCATGTTGGAAACCATGGTTACTTAGCATGCGCTGACAGGTTAACGGGCTGGCTGAATCTATACCACTTGAGCCACGGAGAAGCTAATGCCTCAAGGATTATTTCGATTTGCCGAGACATATTTCAAACCTACGGCGCTCCTGAGGAACTCAGCAGTGATGGTGGGCCACCACATCTCTTCCATTCAAGCAATTTTTGCAAGACTGGGCTGTTAAACAAAGGTTATCATCTGCTGGTTACCCACAATCCAATGGTCGAGCAGAGCTGCTGTCAAAACAGCCAAAAGAATCATAAATGGCAACACAGGAGCCCAAGGATCGTTGGATAATAACCGTGCAGCAAGAGCCATCCTCCAATACAGGAATACGCCTATTCAAAACATTGAGCTATCCCCTGCTCAACTACTACTCCACCGCCGACTACGTGACTACATACCATCCCACCCCACACTCTATAAGCCACACGCGAAGTGGATAAGCGCAGCCCAAAATCGTGAGATAAGTCTGTCCCGGCGGAACGCTCGTCTCATAGAGAGATACAACAGAACAGCACACACTTTAAACCCCCTTCAAAAAGGACAAATAGTGGCACTACAAAGATCAACAACCCGTCGATGGGACACAACAAGTCAGGTCATTGAAACCCTCCCCAACCACCAATACCGTATCAGAGTTGACGGATCAGGTAGAATTACCTTACGAAATCACCGATTTCTCAGGAAACTGGATACACCAACAATTCCAGTTCCAAGACCTAGTGCCTTACCTGAGATCCCTACACCATTGCCACAAACATTCGACGCTGGAATACCATCAAACACTGCTCAGCCGTCTACAATAACACGGACAAAAAACCCTCAGGCATTGTCCAGACTACTTCCACACAACCAGCCAGGTTTAAAGGAACAAATCCCTCCCCAAAGGCCACTACCAACACGCGATGGGGGAAGGAGATGTAGAATAACAATACAATAAACGACACTTACCGGCGTAAGAGTTCCAGCTAGCGTCCAGCTGGCAGACAAAAAATAAAGCAGGTTGTAACTTAATACAAACCCTGCAAACTAACTGAAATTAAGCTGGTATTTATATAGAAATACTTCCACTCAGGTACCAGCAGCCAATCAAAGCCCAAGCAATGGACTATCCCACTTTAGCATAATGAGATGCTCCATTGCACCATAAATAACTCTCTTCCTCAATTTGAATCATTCTTCACTCAGCTTGCTCCACAACTGAGTGTTTATCTTGACCACGTGATTGTTCGACAGTTATTGTTGTTATTATTATTGTTATTATTATTGTTGTTGTTGTTGTTGTTGTCATTATTATTATTATTATTATTATTGCTATTATTATTATTATTATTATTAACAAACGTATTGATTAACGTATCACTTGCGATAATAGTTTGGTTTGGTTTGATTTGATTTGTTTTACGGCATATCAAGCGAAATGTGTTATTTAATGCCGACAAGATTTTTGTTGCTGGAAATATCTTTTTTCACAAAAAATGTATTGCTGGTAATATTTTTTTTTTCAAAAATCCATTGCTGGTAATATTTGTTTTAAATGTATTGATGATAATCATGTCTTTCTGTTAATTTTTTCCTTCAAAAATATATTGCTGGTATTTTTTTCCAAAACATATTGCTGGAAAATCTTTTCCCAAAAATGCATTGCTGTTATTAAAACCTAATTTGACACTTTCGTAGTGGGGTTTAACAATTTGCCCATAGTTGGGAACCTAACAGATTCTACCACCCCGGGTTAAGGTGGACCTGGGAACATCAGCAATTTAGAGGTGGTTCCACACTCCTCAAAATCATATGATCAGAGGCCTTACTGCCAGATGTAGTCTATCGTCTTACCCAGCACGCGGGTGTAGTTTATCGTCTTACCCTTCATAGAAGAGAGCGTGAATTCAGATAAAAAAAATTGAAATGACAATGTATCTGTCTATATTTCTGGGATGTGGTATTTTACCTATTTACACTATTTACAGTGTTCGGACAGTTGTCCTCATCTTTGTTGCCATGTTCACGACGTTTCGACCGTTGTACTCTCCGACCTTCTTCATCTGATTCGAATTTCAAACTGACCACTTTATTTCGTCAACCGGAGTAGATTGTTCTAATTCCACGTGCCTCGCCAGTTCCGGATTTTTCAGTTTCCTCCTTTTAACACAACTTTTCAGTTTCTTGTTCACAACTACGGTAGCCAGGTATTGAACTCGCAACAATTTTGGTCAAGTCGCTGGTTCCAACCAACGCTTTTTTCACTGGGTCATGTGTCCTTGAGGGATATGGCAACAAAGAAGAGGACAACAGTTCGAACAATGTTAATAGTGTAAATGAAAGGACACAGTGTTTCAACTAATTTGTCGGGTTGATTATCAGTAGAAGAGTTTATTTTTTCCTGAAGACAAGCAACATTTGTAAAAATACTTGCACTTTTGAATATTTTTCTACTTGTATCAAATTTTAAACATAAAATAAAAAAGACGAAAATACTATGCATGTATTGTCTTTTCTTTTCTTTTTCTTTTCTTAAATAGTGATCTTCTCTAATATTATTAATGTTATTATTATTGAAATATCAGAACGTTAACTAAGTAACACTATGTTACAAATATACAAAGCCATATATGACGCGTTCAGCAGAGGACGAGCGTATTCAACAAAAAAATTGGAAGTTGGCTTTTTTCACTACAAATTATTCAATATATCATATCCAAGTATTTTAGAAGAAATTACAGCCGATTACACAATATTTCAAGCTCAATTTAGGTTTATAGTTCGTAACTATGAAACGAGATGAGGTAACATAAACCGTAGATTTGTCTGCGGAATATCATTACATTATTGTTACATAATTCTAGTGAAATCATTTAAGTTTTTTGTAAAAAGCATTTTATTTTTGGTCGTATATTAATTTTAAATATTGCTTTTTTACAAGCTTTATTTTTGTAATGGAATAAGATCATTCTAAATTTCAGAATTTCACTATTTGCCCATCAAAATGACTGGAAGAAAGTGATTTAAAAACAACAATAGAAAAGAGAGGTAACAAATCGTAAACAAAATAGCTTCATTTTGTTCACCTTAGGAAACTTAGCATTGCAGACAAAGTATTCTAAAATGCTGCCAATAATAAAGAAGAAAAATAAAAAATACCTAACAACAAATCGAATATAGCATCAAAATTTATATTATTTTTATTTCTTTGTTATGTAACTAAATATATAATTGTCAACAATAAAATTTGATATTTCCTGTAATAAATTCTTAATAAATATTTTTATTGTTATTATTTTGCTTAAGTGTAAGGTAGTCCTACATTTACAATTCCTCACGGCTAACCACGAAAAGAAATGTTGATCAAAACTGCCTAAGACAATTAAACGCGTATTGCCACAAATTTATCAAATGTTGAATACGCCCATCCTCGGCCGAACGCGTCATATACCCACCTTGAAAGCCATTTTCATAAGGATATACCAGGCTGATGCATCACAACCATCTGTGAAAATATAGTCACAGTTTTTCATAAAAGCAGCTCATAATGTTGCTCGTGAAGACCAACTAGAAATACCTTCCGCTCGAATAACCCCACTCTGAATTGACAGACTGCGATTGAGAGTGTTCCCAAGTATCTAGTTGTAACTCTCATCGGTTTTGCTATCTCATCCTTCAAATTTAAAATCAGTAAAACAACACACGTCCATGATATAACCCCCACTACAACCGCCCATAAGTGTGCGTCAGTCGTTAAGGGGCATAGCCAAATGGATACGTTCAATCATCTGACATCCGAAATGTTCAGTTTGGTTTGTTTTGATTTTGCTTACAGTATATCAACCTCTATTTGGTTATTATTGTCGAAATCTAAATATTTTGAACACAATTTTATGGCTTCAACTAAGGATATTTTGAACGATATTACATGCCTATAAAATGGGTTTTTGGCCATTTTGCTATAAAATGGGTTTTGGTCATTTTGCTATAAAATGGGGTTTTGGCTATTTCGCTATAAAATGGGGTTTTGGTCATTTTGCTATAAAATGGGTTGTTGGTCATTTTGCTATAAAATGGGGTTTTGGTTATTTTGCTATAAAATGGAGCTTTGGTCATTTTTCTATAAAATGGGGTTTTGGTCATTTTGCTATAAAATGGGATTTTGGTTATTTTGCTATAAAATGGAGCTTTGGTCATATTGCTATAAAATGGGGTTTTGGTCATTTTTTTATAAAATGGGGTTGTTTATAAAATGGGTTTTGGTTATTTTGCTATAAAATGGGGTTTTGGTCATTTTGCTATCAAATGGGGTTTTGGTCATTTTTTTATAAAATGGGTTGTTGGTCATTTTGCTATAAAATGGGGTTGTTGGTCATTTTGCTATAAAATGGGTTGTTGGTCATTTTGCTATAAAATGGGTTTTTGGTCATTTTGCTATAAAATGGGGTTTTGGTCATTTTGCTATAAAATGGGGTTTTGGTCATTTTGCTATAAAATGGGGTTGTTGGTCATTTTGCTATAAAATGGGTTGTTGGTCATTTACTATAAAATGGGGTTGTTGGTCATTTTGCTATAAAATGGGTTGTTGGTCATTTTGCTATAAAATGGGGTTTTGGTCATTTGCTATAAAATGGGTTTTGGTCATTTGCTATAAAATGGGTTTTTGGTCATTTTGCTATAAAATGGGGTTTTTTTCATTTGCTTTAAAATGGGGTTTTGGTCATTTAAAATGGGGCTTTGGTCATTTTCCTATAAAAATGGGGTTTTGGTCATTTTGCTTGGTCATTTTGTTATAAAATGGGTTTTGGTCATTTGCTATAAAATGGGGTTTTGGTCATTTTGCTATAAAATGGGGTTTTGGTCATTTGCTATAAAATGGGGTTTTGGTCATTTTGCTATAAAATGGGGTTTTGGTCATTTTGCTATAAAATAGGGCTTTGGTCATTTGCTATAAAATGGGGTTTTGGTCATTTTGCTATAAAATGGGTTTTTGGTCATTTTGCTATAAAATGGCTTTGGTCATTTTCCTATAAAAATGGGGTTTTGGTCATTTTGCTATATAAAATGGGTTGTTGGTCATTTTGCTATCAAATGGGGTTTTGGTTATTTTGCTATAAAATGGGGTTTTGGTCATTTTGCTATAAAATGGGGTTTTGGTTATTTTGCTATAAAATGGAGCTTTGGTCATTTTGCTATAAAATGGGGTTTTGGTCATTTTGTTATAAAATGGGGTTGTTGGTCATTTTGCTATAAAATGGGGTTTTGGTTATTTTGCTATAAAATGGAGCTTTGGTCATTTTGCTATAAAATGGGGTTTTGGTCATTTTGTTATAAAATGGGTTGTTGGTCATTTTGCTATAAAATGGGGTTGTTGGTCATTTTGCTATAAAATGGGGTTTTGGTCATTTTGCTATAAAATGGGTTGTTGGTCATTTTGCTATAAAATGGGGTTTTGGTCATTTTGCTATAAAATGGGGTTTTGGTCATTTTGCTATAAAATGGGGTTGTTGGTCATTTTGCTATAAAATGGGGTTGTTGGTCATTTTGCTATAAAATGGGGTTTTGGTTATTTTGCTATAAAATGGGGTTTTGGTCATTTTGCTATAAAATGGGGTTTTGGTCATTTTGCTATAAAATAGGGCTTTGGTCATTTTCCTATAAAATGGGGTTTGGGTCATTTTGCTATAAAATGGGTTGTTGGTCATTTTGTTATAAAATGGGGTTTTGGTCATTTTGCTATCAAATGGGGTTTTGGTTATTTTGCTATAAAATGGGGTTTTGGTCATTTTGCTATAAAATGGGTTGTTGGTAATTCTACTATACAATGTATTCCTAGTGATTTCCTCTTAAAAAGGCATTGCTCATTTTACTATAAATAGGTATTATTGGTATGTTTATATAAAAAAATTATATTGCTCGTAATTTTATAATTTCATAGTGTTTTGTTTTGCTATTTGTCCACAGCTGGGACCCTAATCGGAGCTACCACCCCAGATCAGAGTAGACCTGGCAACAATAGCAAATAAAAAACCTCCAATCTACCGATCCTAGACCTCGTTGCCGAATGTAATTTATCGTTATACCCAGGATTAGTTAAGACCAGGAGCCATGAGTGTTATGCCTGATGTAGCATCAGAGCATTATCTGATGTAAGATCAAGACATAAAATAATAATAATAATAATAATAATAATATTAATAATAATTTTTGTCAGTGGAAAGTGTCATGACGCCATTTCTAACCTTAGGTCCCTGGGCGGGACCCGGAAAGAAATGTGTAAACGCCAGAAATCAAAGAAAATAAAATAATAATAATAATAATAATAATAATTATTATTATTATTATTATTATTATTATTATTATTATTATTATTATTATATTTCCTTTGATTTCTGAATTCTTTCCGGGTCCCGCTCAGAAACATAGTGTCAGAAATGGCACCATGACATTTTCCTCTGAGCAATTTTGAAAAAAAAATCACAGATATTTAGATAAAAGTCGTTTGTAAAGATTAGGCTGTAGTCGCTCCAATGTGCCTCTTGGAATATTTTCTAAGGTCTCCAACTACAACTGGAATTGTTAATGTTCTCATGTGCCACATTTTGAAGATATCGATTTCAAGGTCCTTGTATTTTGATAGTTTTTTGAAGATCTTTAAAGATACATTGCAGTCTGCAGGGACTAACAGATCAATAAGGAAACATATTTTCTATTTGCGGTCACTAATCACGATGTCAGGGCGATCAGCGTTGATTGTTCTGTCTTTGTGTATTGTGTAGTCCCATAAAATTGTTACAGGTCCGATCCATAACTGTGTCTTGGTGGTGTTTATACCAATTTTTGCAGTTTTCTTTCCGTAGAAGTTGCATATTTTCCAATGCAGATATTGGCCCATACTGTCATGCCGGGTTTTATATTCAGTGGATGCAAATATCGTGCAATCTGATCCAAGATGTTCAACTGTTTCTGGATATTTATCACAGAATCTTCATTTTGGGCTAACACTATTTTTCAGTAAGTGTGCTTGATAATTTCTAGCTAGCAAGCATTGGTCCTGTGCAGCAAGAATAAAAACTTCCCTTTCAGCTTCTACCCTGCACTACGTAGCCACTGATGGGTACCGTTTTGTTTGTTTTTTTTTTTGTTTTTTTTTTTGTTTTGTTTTTTTTTACATTATTTTGTTTGCCACAGCTAGAGTTTTGAACGTAAAAGGTTTATCTTGCAATCGTTTCTGTATTTGGTTGGTTGCATTTGTTTTTGATTTCTTTTTTGAAGTATTTTGCAGCTTCAATCGGTTTTATTGTGTTTTAATTGTATTTCTTCACCTATTTGGAATCTGTTGGTTTCCTTTATCACTGAATAAAATGACTTACTACTTACATGTTCTTTGATACAAATCATCATCCAATATTTTGTAGTTTCCAGTTACCTTTGATGGCCAAATATTATAGATTTGTAAGACAGTTCTCGTTGAAGTAATCTTCTGTCTCCATCGAATCTGGGCACATACAGATGTTCAACCTCAACCTTGCGACAAATCATGCGTTGGCAGGTGGGAAGCTTTCTCGTTTTGGCGTCCATTTGCATAATGCTAGCTATGGTCTACTTAAGAATGTTGAAACTGTATTGAACCACAGGGATAGCTAAGGTTTTTATGGCTGATATTCTGTTTTTTAAATTCGGCTCGGTATTCAATACTAGACGCATACGCCTATAGTACTCTTTCCTTAACTTCTCCTCTGTTTGTGTATATTGTATTAGATCTTCTTCG
>CAHIKZ030003505.1:1200000-1217500 GCA_903632075.3 Acanthosepion pharaonis
GTCAGTGTTAACTTCAATGTTCATTTAATATTTACACACGCTCTTTCTGATATTGAGCACTTTATCCCATAAATAGAGCACACCCTAAGACTATATTTCTTCACACACACACACACATATATGCATATATATATATATATATATATATATATATATATATATATATATATATATATTTGAACTTTACATCAATACTTCATGAGATTCCGATCCTTAGCTATGAGTAATTAATGATGAACTTATCATTTTCGATTTCATCATGATTCTTCTGTTAAGTTTGGGGAAAAATTATACATTCTTATGCTCAAAGTAGCGGCCATGAGTGTAATAAAACATCGGAGAATTCCAATAAGATATATTTAATCATTTCTAACATACAATGGTTAAAAGCTTAATCTAACAATTGAACACTTTTGCTGTTACACGATATGGACAATTTTTGTTGGTATATATATATATATATATATATATATATATATATATATATATATATATATATATATATATATATATATATATATATATATATATATATATATATATATAATAATAATAATAATAATAGTAAAACTATAAATGATATTCACATCTCTTCTCTATATACTGTATGTAACAGTATTTCATCCGGACTTAAGTCTAAAATGGGATTTTTCAGAAATCTTATTTTTCTTAAAAGGTGTGAGTTATTCTATGATTGCAACTAATTCAAATTTGTTCTTTCGTAAAAGACATGATTTGGGGGACTTTAAATTCAATTTGTATTTTATTAAAAGATGTTATTAAAAGGGGTAATTTGTGCTTTAGTTGTTATTTTTTCAGAAGTTCCTTAAAAGGTGTTATTATTTTCTTTATTAAATGATTTTATTAAAAGATGCTTTTAAGAGTTCATTGTAATTATCTAAAAGATGTTATTAAAAGATGTTATTAAAACGTGTTATGTTATTTTACAAAGTTAACTTATTTGAGACAGTTCTTTCATGAAAAATGTTAATTCATGATGAAAACTTATGAATAAATATAAATGTGCTAGAGTAGGATTTTTTTAACAGGGATTGAGTAGCCGTTTCTACAGTCAGGTGTGCTCGAAAAGCAGTAGCCGGATCTTATGTATATATGTGCAGTTGTATAGACATGTATTGGACAGAAAAGTTTTAAAAGCTTTCTTAAGAAAGTTTTTTTTTCCTCTCAGGGCAGGCGATCATGCTTCTCTACAATATCCTGTCCTTTAATAAAATTTAGTTTTTTGTTATTTCTTCCAAACCCAGTTCCGCCATTCTATTTAATTAAGCTCAAAAGTAGCGTAAATCCCCATGTATAAAAATTAGAGGTGCGTATTATGCACAGCTGTAAAAAAAATCATTAAAAAAAATTGCCGTTTCAATGGTCGATTTCAGTTGCTAAGCGGCTACTCACCACAAACATACGACAATTTAACACTAACCTTCGGCGATTGCAACCCCATAAGGATCTCAAATACAATCATATGTACCTAACAATACTTACAAATGTAAAATAAAATAAGAATTATCATAAAACTAAATTAGAATATTATTATTCTATGTTTAAAACCATATTTTTTAATAAGAGTAGGAAACGCTGGCCGTAATGAAATTGGAGAAGTACAATTTATAGTATTTAATTACCAAACAGGGAGTGCGTGTTATGCATCAGTAGAAGCATTTTTCCACACGTTCAGCACAATTTTAGGGGTGCGTATTATGTATGAAGGCGTATTATACATAGGGAAATACGGTATGTTATGCGTTGATTTCGCCTGTCTCTCTTGCCTTCAATCTGTATTTCGTGAGTATCAAATTTTCTAAGCCCTTTTTCCTTATTGTGTGGTTTAGAAATTTCAATTATCTCTTTAATGTTATGTATAAGTTTTCTTTTCGTGTCCGTTACGTCGTTGTTCACATATTCAGTCTATGGTATCCTCAACATCCTTCTGTATAACCACATGTCTGTTGCTTCAAGTCTCTTCTTCTTATGTGAGAAGATTGTCCAGTACTCACTGTCATACAATAGGAGAAATATCACGTAACAGTTTCAGTAGCATTATAGAAGTAGAAAAAATGAATTTTGTGTTAATGCGCAGATTTATTGCGAAAATTTAACGAAAAGATGCGAAGCCAATGAAAAACACAGCAATAAACCTCATTCACATTTTAATACTGTACTTTGGAAATAGGTTTCTCTCAGAAATGACACGTAATTCTATTGCAGTTCTGTTGCCAAATTACGTTAAGATTGTTCAAATTAGGGGCATTTTTCTAAGGATCTCTAATTTTAAACTTCCACCGAAAGATATCTATAGGATTTAGGTCTAGCGATTTTTTTCTTAAAAGCATTTAATATTTTTTGTCCACTACATTTGATTGTGACTGCATATATATATATATGTTTACTGTGTTTTTGCTGAATATTTTATGGAGAGTTCTTGATAAGGCGAAGTATTTGTGTATGAATTTAATGAATATTTATCCTATGTTTGTTTTTACGCTTTTTTTGTACGATGTGTTGAACAGTATGATGTTTCTTTTTATGTTAGCTTTTCATTTGCGCTGGGTGGTGTGTATATAAGTGTTGCCGAAAGCACACTATATTTAAGGGTAGTTTGATAATCTTTACATATATATATATATATATATATATATATATATATATATATATATATATATATATTAAGATTTCTCGAGTGCACAGGCCGATAGACGTAAAACACACTGTTTAATAAATAAAGACGGGTGTCTATTTCAAATATGTCCACTATATTCATGTTTGAAATAATAAAGAAGTGGGAATAAAAATTAATTCTTTGGAAATTGTTTTGGTTATGTTTATGGATAGAAAATGGAATAGATGTGAAGTATTCGATAAAATACGTGTGAATGGGATATGCTTTTCTTAAAAAGCCAATGTAGAACACCTTTAAAGCCCCTACATGTATATATATATATATATATATATATATATATATATATATATATATATATATATATATGTATTGTATATTTAGCCAGCAATCCTTCCTTTATGCATGTTTCATTAAAACGACAGACAAGGTACTACGGTTGAGCTTTTTATTTAATTTTTCTTGTATTCTGACAATAGCTTTCTTTTCTGGACAAAGAGTGTGTAAGAACTGTCCGAATGTTTTGTATTTCCGAGCGCTTTCGGCTATACCTTTAGCCATTATCAAGGATGATTCGATTTTTCAGCTTAGTAGAGTGTGTGCATTCTGTGTATGTTCAGTGTGTGGTAGTAATGTTTTTAATTCTACTAAGCTGATAATCGAAAATGCCCGATAATTATGCACCAACATATATATATATATATATATATATATATATATATATATATATATCAGACACGTGCCGTCAGTAATTGCTCGGGGTAGGTAGTTTGTGAACTTTATATAGTAAATCTACAAAATAATTAAATATTTTGCATTCTGTGCATACTAATGAACATTCATAATTTTATTGGATTAGCTGCCTATTGTGCCACAGAATGAAAAAATGTATCTGCCGATCTATTTTATTCAATATAGGCACTGCTTACCTTGTCTAACTTGACGACACGTCCCTGATATATATATATATATATATATATATATATATATATATATATATATATATATATATATATATAGGTAAAATGACAATAAATGGAGTATAATTCCACTGCCTGTAACATTTAAATTAAAAGAGGGCTCAATGATGTGTAGAGCTAAATATCTTTTTTTAGGATATCAAAAGAAAAACATGTTGAAAATCGTTACACAATTACAATTATGTTTCAACACTACAAATGTGTTTCCGCGGGCGACGTTAAACTACTAGTTAGTGAACGATTATTTTAATTTCAAAAAGCATAATACTTCCTCTTTTTTTCTGGAAAAAATAAACAGAATTAAAAATAGGCTTGTGGTCTTCGCCGTGATTAACCAATCGAGTATGACCTACGCTAAACTCAAACTCAACGAAAAAACAATTAATGTATAGTTCATGACCCGAAGTTGTCTGCTTATATATCCCAGACAATTTTATTATGGACAGATACAAATAATTACATTCCTTTGTAAGATGTATATAAGACTGATGTTCAACTTTCCTAAGAAGTAAAAGCGAAAGTGGTAAGGAGGTCATTTAACATAATGCTAACCAGTTGAATGCTCGTTCAGCTACCTACGTAAAATTTTGTTGTTGCTAAATTAAAAGCCCCTTTAAGAAACCGGTAAATAACCGTTTGAAAAATAAAAGAAAACAGGTCATAAATACAAAGTTACTTTGGCAAATTATTATGCAACCGTTAAGTAAAAAGAACACAACTAACTAATCAATGCAAGATGTTAATAACACTAACTAAACACCTGTACATAGATATAAATTACCTCTTTCTAAGTATAGGATCTCTTTCTAAAGCTCATATAAGATCACTTTCTAAATATTTTTGGAGTTTAAAAGAATCTAATAAAACTACTAAGGTAAAATGAAAAACATTAAAAAAATAGAACGTGGATCTTTAAATGAATCCTATTTTCTAGGCTTACATGAAAAATTAGAAATTATCAGATTTTCAAATAAAATTATTAAACCAAAGAAGTGAATAATCTGTAAATTGTAGGAATAGTTTACGTTTGACCTTACAATATGCTTACACTTTGAATTTGATAATACTTTTTTCTAATAGTAATAATCAGTAGATGAACTGCGGTACACCTTATGTGGCTTACTATTCAATATGAAAGATTCATTTTGATTTAATATATTTCTGTATTGATTTTCAGTTATTATTATTATTATTGTTATTATTATTATTATTATTCGAAGAAGAAGAAGAAGAAGAAGAAGAAGAAGAAGAAGAAGAAGAAGAAGAAGAAGAAGAAGAAGAAGAAGGAGGAGGAGGAGGAGAAGGTAATTTATGAGAAAGAGAGCACAATGACTTAAGATGGAATTTAAACTCGACAAGCCAATCTCACATCAACTATTAGGTGAATTTTGACCCGAAACATTCAATGTAATACTTTCGCTCTACACGATTCGTATTCACGAATGGATCAAGTGCATTATCAAAAAGGAGATTGCCCTCATAAATCTTTCTAGCGGAAAATAATTACTTTTGATCATGAGACTACGGACATATTGAAATACTTAAGTCGGTGTTTATATGTGTGTGTGTGTGTCTGTGTATTTGTTTCTGTGCATGCATGTGCTTGCATTTCGACGTGTGTTTGTGTGTGTATTTGTACGAGTGTGTTTGCGTGTGTGTTTTTGTACGAGTGCGTTTGAGTGTATCGTGTATGCATGTTTGTATGTATTTATGTGTGAGTGTGCGTTTTACACATTAATTGTTTTTTTTTCTTTCTTTCGTTCTTTCTTTCTTTCTTGCTTTTCTGTCTATCTTTGGTTCCTCAAAGAGTAACGGCTATGCAGACGGTTTCTGAACTATATGAGCATCCCGGCGTTGCTTGTACCCCTAGAGGCGAGCCACAGATCTAACACGCGCAAGCCAATAATCGTTGTTTACTATTGGATTTCGCCCTCGGCTTCTTCTAGTTGATGGAAGAGACGATAATGGTTTTCTTGTTGCAACTCTAGTAGCAGGCAAAGTAAATCAAAAAGAAAGTAGTAATGTTCGCATTGGTCGGAGTTAGGATGAAAGCAACAGTGAAAAAAATAAATCAATATTTCTATTAAGAAAAAATAAAATTGTAGTCGAGTTTTGGCAAATATTTACCAGCATCTTCTGAGAAACATTAAAGTTACGACATAATCATCACACTTTATGACAGACGTCTCATGTACGCTATGTCAGATTTTATTATGCAATTCAATTTTCTCAATAATATTGGTATTAGCCAACAAATACAGGTAACTTTTTTTAAAAATCATTTCACCTTAAGCAAGGCAATAAATCCACTAAGACACAAGGAGTTACCGACTGTGAAAAAATAAGAAAAAGTATAAAAAACATTATTAAACAGTGGGAACAATAAAACAAGAGTAAGGAGTATATAACAATTTACATTGCATTTAAAGTTGGCTGGAAAGCGAGAAGCCGGAAGAGAGTTACACAAACAACAAGTGCGACAGAAGAAAATGTTAGCACAGAACTTACAGTTATATCTAGCCATGTCAAATGTAAAATGATGAGACCTTACCGCCAATCTAGTACTGCGCTCAAATTCAAGAAGTCTAAGTACCATAGAAGATAAGATACCATGAAAGTATTCATAAAAAAGTCACAGGAAAACAACTTTACGGCGATGGGAATGAGAGTGAAGTCGAGATTCCAGGTCAGATCCAATTACAATGCAGATTATTCTTTAGATTTAAATATATTTCTATATATATTTTCGCTCTACACCCTCCCCGGTCGTCCAAGACGTCTAAAATTGCGGCTAATCGATGAAGGGATCGCTTCGATCCCAGTCCTGCCTTATTCCTCGTTGTGATTTGGTTTGATCATAATGCGGCCAAAATCGAATCTTCTTGTGGTATTTTCGTATTGGCCTGGTTCAAGTAGGACGAAGACGCACAGTAAGAAAATAACACTGGAATTGACTTGGTAAATTTTGTTTTGTTGATTTGGTAAAGTTCGGCACAGGGTGGAAATTGCGGTTTCTCATCGGCAGATAATTACGTAGGGCGCCTTGCGTCCGGTGGATGGAACCCCACCCTCTCTCTCTCTCTCTCTCTCTCTCTCTCTCTCTCTCTCTCTCTCTCTCGTTTTGTTTTGAGGTATTCGTATTTATTGACGTTCATCCAAACCGGCGTGTGGCACGGCGCAGTTGGAGAATTCGGTGTTTCCACCTATCCGCCATCCCCATTGTCTGGCTCCTGAGTATTAAATAACTTCATAATTTTGGGGAATTCCCTTCTTCCACGGGTGATGGTTACAGGCATTACTCCGCCTCATAACATCCACTTTCTCTTATTATCATCTCCCACTAATCCTCCTCAGTGAGCGCGGGTGGCTCCTCCATCTTCCTTGGAGTCTCATCTGCGTCTCGGCAATAAAGATTAATTCTAACTTCGTTGTTTACGAAAAATAAATTTTCCCATCCATAGCTCGTATTTTTAGCTGTGTGTGATATGTGTAAATCATTATTGCTCTTCTGGCCTGTCGTAGCTCAAATCAACGTCCACTTTATGTTTTTCATTGTTCAAAACTCCGACACACAATTCAGGTGGCTGTCTATATGAGAATTAAAATCTTCAATTTTTCCAACGGTTTTTATTTATTAACCTTTTTTTTTTAATTAGTGATCTCTCGGTATATCGTTCATTCTATTCAAAGAAAACTTTCTTATGATTACCAGTCACAAATAGTGTCACAATATAGCAGGAGCACCAGACAGGTGTGACAGCAATATTCAAACCAAGGACGAATGGTAGCCTTATAAATATGGAATGTAGATTCTGTGGAGAAAAATTGTCTAGCAGGTTACATAGTGAACAAACTTTCTTAACTACAGACTTATGTCTGTATAGTGTCTTTTTTTGTTTTATGTATTTGTGTCTTCTGGCAGTTTGCCTGGTGGTTCTAACTTTGCTCGATTAAAGAGCCCGGATGTATGGTGATAAGAAATATATATTTACGCAGCAAGAATTCATTTGATCAAGTTTTGTTAATTTCGACCGACAAGGTCTGTGTTTATAAATTCGAATTTTATTTTTCAAACCTTGGATGAAATGTATAAAGTTCCTGCCTTTGCTTCCTTTTGGTTCAAGTCTTTCAACCGTTACAGGCACGTTGTAGAAAATATGATTTTAGGTTACATATTTCTTTTTGATCTAAAATAACAATTCGAAAAAAAATCTTTGTTTTTTTTTTTCCGACGCGTTTCGTCTTCCGACTTTTTCCAGGCAAAAACAAAATCGAAATCTTTTTATTGTTATAGTTACATTACAAAATCCAAAAAGAGATACGCTTCTGCGTAAGCCTCTTTCTGGTTAATGTAAATTTCCTTTATACGAGGATTTTTTTCCCTTGTCGACTACATAGTTAAATTCCAAGATCATTGTTTTCAGTTATCGTCTTATAAGAATTTGTCTTGTCCACAGAATTGATCTGGGAATTTAACTATATTTCTTTTTTCCAACGCGACAATTCAAATTTAATTCAGATATCGACATGTCTTATAAACGTGATCATGCATAAAATGATTTTACAGATTTCTAATGCGCCTGTTAATATTGACGTATAATAATAATAATAATAATAATAATAATAATAATAATAATAATAATAATTATTATTATTATTATTATTTTTATTTTTATTATTTCCTTTGATTTATAGCGTGTACTCATTACTTTCCGGGTCCCTAAGGTCAGAAATGGCCTCATGACATTTTCCACTGAGCAATTTAAAAAAAAAAGAAAACAACACACATATTTTACATAGATAAAGCCATTCGCAAGGTGTGGGCTGTACTCGTGAGAACAATTTCTTGTATTTCTATTAGGCATGGGCTACCAGGAATCACTTCAATAAGTCTATTGGAATCTTTTCCAACCAATCCGAGGGCTCCAACTACAACAGGACTTATTGATGTTCTCATGTGCCACATTTTTGAGATTTCGATTTCAAGGTCCTTGTGTTCTGACAGCTTTTTGAATATCTGTATTTTGATAGCGTTTTGAAGATATTATTATTATTATTATTATCATGTGCCTAATAAACTCATCTCATATACATGAACTCTAGTGAAACCTCTTCTATTTAATGTCACTTTTTCGCTTCCTTTATAATAATTACTTGTATTTTGTGTCTTTCCTTGCAGTGAGCGTTATTTTGTTATCATTCGCTTACATCTTTTATGTTAATAATTATACTTGAAATGTTTGGTATGTGATTATATGTATGTGCACAAATTAAGCTTGTGACAAGCTAATTCACCATAAAATGGGGTGACCAATGTAAGAATTTAATGTTATTTTTTTATTATTGATGTTGGATATACAATCTCCCAAAAGTCATGAGAATTCACAAACCCTGTTTTTAGATAGTAGTGATTGAGTTTCTGGTTTATTAGTAAGGATTATATTTTATGCTTCAATTTCTTTTATAAAAAACAATAAATTTAAGGTAATTATTGCAATCATCAATTAAATTCATAATTTTTAATAGTTTTTTTCATTTAGCTTATACAGTAGAAAAGTTAATGAAAGACAGATGCCGGTATTAGAGACTATAAAAAATTATGAATTATGAATTTATTTATGCATATAGGACGTGGATGCTTAACAAACTAATGTCAGCTGATTCAAGAAAAGTGCCGGACCATGGAAGTTGGATTAAACATGTCGGACTGTAAAAGTTATTTTTAGAGGGTCACATATTTCGAATGGTAACCCTATTATTTTAAACAATGACAATTAAAATAAAGAACGAGAAGTCCTTACTAACGAAAAATAAGACATTGGCTACCAGGAATCCCTTCTAGAGGTTCCAGCGGGAGAGGCACATTCATGCAAGTAGGTGAATGAAGCATACTTTATCATGGCAGGATATACTTCCTGTAAAGGAGTGGTTTCCATGATGGAGAAAAGGAAAGGTAAGAGAGGTTATTTTTTTATTTTATTTTATTTATTTATTTTTTTCTTGATTTTAAAAAGTTGATCATGACTCGTAAGGGCACAATGTATCACTATTTATGAATGGGAGTAATGAGAACTGCGTGAATAAAGTATAGTTTTATTTTTAAATTTGAAGGGTGAGGTAGCCAAGATAACTTGGGTATCACATTTATAAAGCTGGGAACACTTTCAATCGGAGACTGGAATTCATCTGCAAAGTTATGTGCTGTTTTCGTCAAAGCCTGTCACTATATTGAGCACATTTGGCTGTGATGCATGTGCCCGGTACACCCTTATCACAGTGGGTGTCACGGGTGATATATTAGTCTGGTATATTGGTACACCAGCTTCGTTTAGTTAATGTACTGTTTTCTCACTCAATAATAATAATAATAATAATTATTATTATTATTATTATTATTATTTTATTTTATTTCGTTTCTAGTGTATACTCATTTCTTTCCGGGTCCTGATCAGAGACCTAAGGTCAGAAATGGCATCATGACATTTTCCTCTGACTAATTAAAACAGACACACACACATATTCTACATAGACAAAGCCGTTCGTAAGGTGTGGTCTGTACTCCTGAGAACAATTTAAGGGCTACCAGGAATCCCTTCAATGAGTCTATTGGAATCTTTTCCAATCAATCTGAGGGATCCAACTACAACAGGAATTGTTGATGTTCTCATGTGCCAAATTTTTGAGATTTCGATTTCAAAGTCCTTGTATTTTAATAACTCTTGTAAAGATCTTCAAAAATAAACTGCAGTCTGCAGGGACTGCTATATCAATAAGGAGGCAATTTTTCCGTTTCCGATCTCTAATAACAATGGCTGGACGGTTGGCTTTGATTGTTCATTATTATTATTATTATTATTATCATCATCATCATACTTGAGGCCACCAAACCAGATCTAAACTTCGCTGAAAAAAAGAAAAATCTTCTTCGATATGGCTGTTACCAGGGACTATAATATCAAAGGTCAAAGGATATTTAAAATCATAAGAGGTCCACCAACCTCCGAACTGAGTTTGCCAGAAAATGGAACATTAAGGCCAATATTGTTCCAGTTATCAATGTAGCGTTGTTGATTATACCACCGAACGTAATACCCTAGATACCCTAAGAAAATTGGAATAAAGCCTCGTATCCCATTGCTTCGGAAGTAGCATATAATATGCGAAAAGTGCTAACTGCTTAAAGACTTCATGAAGACACCAAATCTAAGGTACCCATTGGAATCATTAAATGATTTTGTCATCATTTCACACTATACGTTGTTAAAACAACTAAGACACAACGAGTTACTGAAGAAGTGAGAAAAGTTTTGAGGACAATGAAAGATAAGGAAACAAGGGACAGAAGTTGGCGATTGACTTTGCATTTAAATTTTTGAATATTGTAGTCGACAGAAAGACAAAAAGCCGATAGAGAGTCTCACAAAAACAAATGTGAAATACGAATCTATTAACATAGAGCTTATGGCTACATCTAGCAATTTCAAAAGTAAAATAATGAGACCTATTTGCCAATCTAGTACTGCGATTAAATTCGTGACTTTGAGGTATCAAAGAACAGATACAATGAAAGTATTTATAGAAAAAGCCCAAGGAAGCTGTAGGAAAGTGACTGAAGCCGAGGTGCCAGGTCAGGACCAATGAATATTGCAGATTATTTTTGGATTCTGTCAAAAATCTCTAGATGCATATCAGAAACGCCAAACCAAATGGGCAACAATATTTAATGCACGGAGGTATGGTAGATTTATAAATATGCAAGCGTTCTTATTTGAGTTGCGCACCCCCCTAATGTTTTAAGGTTTTAGTTTTCTTTTCTTTTCGCCTTGTTTCTTTTGATTTTTCGGTAGTTGATGTAGTAAGATGGATTCTTGAAAGGGTTTCTCAAAATGTAGCCTTGCACCAGATTAAGTGAATTTTGAGATAAAGGATGCCTGCTGTAGAGCAATATGAACCCTGGTGTAGTCTGAAAGATCCTCACTCTGTTCATATGGTAGTGAATTTAGGATCTTTGACCTTGCGTAATGGTTAACAAGCTTGTCTCGCTAGATCAATTGCGACTGAATAGTGAGTTTAATCCTCACTGGCCTTGTGCCACATCTAAGCTACGCTTAGATAATCACGAAGGCACCTCGACGTGGTGTGATGGTTAACAAGCTTGTCTCGCTAGAACAATTAAGACTGAGTAGTGAGTTTGATCCTCACCGGGTGCCCCATACTTTCAGCCTTGTGCCACATCTAAGATACGCTTAGAAAATTAAAATTACAACATGGTTTTGTGTTTATGCCCGATATACGCTTACGGCCATATCAGGTTAAAACACTCGTTTGACGATCAGCAAAATCAAGCAACGTCGAGTCTGCTTATTACCTACATGAATAACTTAGGTTCGGGAATTCCAGGCGCTGTAAGCAGGGATGTGATATGAGAAATCGAAGAGCAGAGTTCGAATTCTAGTTGGGTGACTTACATTCACGAACGCGCAAATACCCTTAGGCGATCATGAATAATAATAAAAAAAGTTATGATCACCCAAGCGTGACACACCCCGACACCCAGCAACATGTATTCGGCCAGCAGGGTAGTTTAATGGCCCATTCCACACCATTAATCTGTGGAAGGCCTACGCCCAACAAAAGACCTTCACAGGTTGGGAATGAAATAAATGAGAATATAGCTATGTTCAGTGTAATGTGCTGTGCAATAGATAGTGTCCACATCTCGCAGGTCGATTTATTGTCCTTGTACCAGACTAAGGAAAGTTTGATAAATAACTATACAATGCAAAGAAATGTGATTTACAGAAAGCGAGAATGAAGAAAATGTAACGCAAAAAAAACGAAAGGAAAAATAAGAGAAAAAGAAGGAATGCGAAGAATTTCAATTTTAATAAAACACCAAGAACACAAACACGCGCGTGCGCATACGTGCCCACACACGCCCACGCGCGCACACAAACAAACGCACCCCACACATACACAAACATATACAATCACACACACGCGCACACATACAAAAAGGAAATCCATAACCCCGTGTATATTTTCTAATTAATAATTTCGCTGTCGGATATATTTGATTGTAGAATTCTGGGCTGGGCGAAAACGTGTTTATGGAGAAGTAAAATTCATTAAAAATTTAATAAAATCGAATAAAATTCATTAATTTATTAGCGATCGACAATTCAAATAGTCATATGGCGAAATTAAATTTTGAAAGGCAAATCGCGTCTCCGGCTTTTGCAAGGAGAATCCGGTGAAAGAGGAGTAAAAAGAATTTGTTTAGAAAAAACGAACAGTGAATAAAGGAGTTTAAGTTTGGTCACAGTCAATAAACACACGTTCTACACACACACTTTCATATATACACTTGTAGAAAATATGTGTTCGCCGACAGGAATCGAACCTGTGTACTATACGGAAACGTCAACTGATCTTACGTGCTATACCACTTAGCTACAGAGATGAGTAAGTTTGCCAAAGTCCAAATTACTGTTTATAAACAACAAATCTTCGATAATAGCTGAGTGGTATAACACCTCAGATAAATTGACGGTTCTGTATAGAACACAGGTTTCGATTCTTGTCGCAGAAGGCTTATATTCTACGAAATTTCTCGAACATTCAGACCGGTAATGGTAAATACTATTTATTAAAAAAAAAACATACCATTTACTTAAATAAATTGTACCTATTAAAAATAACGTATAAAGATATATTAAATAACTGTCGAATTTAATCCATTTCATATATATATATATATATATATATATATATATATATATAAAGTGGACATTGATGTCAACACTCAGAGGCGACAGGCTGTTTCATGATAGACGCAATCGCAGCCTGACGATTGCGTTTAGCATGAAACAGCCTGTCATGTGCTGACTTCAATGTTCACTTTTATATTTATATTTACATACGCTCCATCTCTGATATTGAACACTTTATCCCATAAATATAGCACACTCTAAAACTATATCTCTTTACATATATATATATATATATATATATATATATATATATATATATATATATATATATGGATAGGAGTTTTTTCTTTGCTTTTCGGTTACTGATTGCTATTATTTCATTATTGTTTTGTTAGCTCTTACACGCTGTTTTATTTCAGTATTAAAGCCTAATTGCATATTTATTATGAATGGAATTGGGTAGAAAGATACAGTTTCGTAGTAATAATAGTCTGGAAATTTAAGGAGTTGATGTTAGTACTAATTGGGGAGATTTATTTTGAGAAATGTTTATCAGATTGTAAATATATGTATAGGTTACTTAATCGAGTAAGTAGCATAATTATTTATTTATTTATTGTTATTAGGTCATTGAATTAATTTAATCAGTTAATGAGAAAACGAGGAAGGAAATCTAGATTAAGTAGTATGAGTTAATTTGTAGTGAATGGTTTCGTAAATTAAAGTAAATGGGCAATAGAAGTTATGTACGTGTGTCAATACATGTGTGTGTGCGTATTTACATTTATGTATGGATGCGGGAACGTACATGCAGGTGTGTGATTTTATTTGAATAAGAGTATAAGGTAAACGTTACAGACTGACCTGATAGAATAGCGAATTTCTTTTTAGAAATTGCTAGTATAGGATAGATTTGGGTTGGGTACGCGTGTAGGTTTAGTTAAAGATTTAGTATCGCTATAGGATTAGTATTTAATATGTAAAACATGAGCTTAAACAATGCAATAAAGATACCAGCTGACCTCGTTATGGATTCCGGAAGTAGTAGATCAAAGCTAAATCGGATGTAGTAAAAAGACAACACTATATTTAAAAGCCCTGTTTTCATTGGCTGACGCTGACTGATATATGTCAATTAGAACGGTCGAAGCCCGGCCTTGATAGACTTAGAATTACTGTTTTTGAAATGTCTCGGTTCGTAGCACGACGCTTTCAAGGAGGCGGCCTGACTCGTCTAGAATCAGGTTGGAGTTGCTGTTGGAGCCGATATGATAGAAAACCCGAAATCGGCGATGAGAACAGTGCATCACTGAAGACCACCCTTGATGCGTCAAAAATGGAAAGTGATCGAAGAAGATAAAGGGGTCATAAAAAAGATAAGAACGAAGACATCCTTCCTCGCTCTTTCTCCGACCAATCCTCATTGTTTTATTACCCCTAAAGCAGAAAAATACTATTGCCACCAGTCCCCAAATAACATTTGGTTTACTACTACGCAAAAAGACAACTGTTAAACATAGGAAAACATAAGAAAAATTAATTCCTTTTAATAATATCCACTCTTTGCCTGATGAAGGTCGCGTGACCAGAAACCCGTGTTGCAAAAATATGGAAAATAAAGTATAATATATACTTAAAAAATATACATTATAACTAAAAACGTTTGCAGTTTCTTTCCCTTTTAATATATACTTTTGAATTTTGATGTACAGCTCTGTCCTTCTCCTAGACTAGTTGCCATCCAAGGCTATAGAACCCAGTCTGTCCTGCTATTTACCCATAGCTGGAGGGAGAAGAAGAGGATTCAGAACTTTCCCAAGGGTATTAGCACGTAAGTGAATGTAATGGATTCGACTGGAATTCGAACTCCGATTTCTCAATCCAAGCCGCTATCCATTACTCCACCGTGCCTCCTCTCTCTCTTTCTCTCTCTCTCTCTCTCTCTCTCTATATATATATATATATATATATATATATGCGCGTGTGTGTGTGTGTGTGTGTGTGTGTGTGTGTGTGTGTGTGTGTGTGTATGTGTAGTGTATATATATATATATATATATATATATATATATATATATATATATATATATATATATACTGGATTTCCTCCTGTGAGGATGAAAGATTTTTACCTGCAGCCTTTCTCTCTCTCTCTTTTTTTCTCTCTCTCTCTCTCTTTCTCTGTTGTGGGTTGTAACACATTATATATCATCTCTGAGTTGCGTCTCTGCCTTTGGGCAGACTACACGGAGGGGCGACTCCGTCAAAGACAGAGTCGCAACTGATGAAAATTATACTGAGAGGTGCCCATCCCTGGGGAACAGCAGTCCGAGGCCGCGCATTCTCATTGCACCGGTGAGAGGGATTGGTGCTTGCACCCAGGCCAGCGCAACCGACGATTGCGGGTGCTGCAAGCAATTTTTGTTCCTGGACCGTGTGTACGCGCTCAGGACCTCACCTTAAAAAAAAAAGACCTCGTCTCACAATTCCTCTTAGTGGTGAAACAGAGTAAATACTTCATCCGAATGTACGTGAAACTTTAATCCATTCGTAACTGCAGATTATCCAATCGCCTGATATATTTGCTAGAATGTCTTGTCACTTGTATGACACAATAGTTGAAGGGTAAAAAAGGGGGTTAGTGAGTACTTAGACACAAGAGACGCTTTTTGATTATCTTACCAAGGCAGTCAAAGAAAGAATGCTGGGAGGCCCCATTCGATAACCGGTATTAAAAGGGAGGAATATGATGCTGCGTGTGTACGTGTAAAAAAATAACCACATGCAGTTAGTCACACAAATTTATTCATTTCGAAACATTAAACGCCATATCTAGGGTCTTTGATACTTGGTCAAAACGGACTAGTCTAATATTTAAGAGGTATTGCCAGGGTTTGACGCTTGTATGAACTGACTTAGGAAATAACGAAATGAGTGACGTGTAAAATTACAATACACGAGATGATTGAAAAGTAATTACCTACTTTTTCTTCTTTCAAAAAATTCAAATCCCATAAGAAAGGAAACAGATTCCAAGACGCCGACGAAATCAAAGGAAAACGCGACCTGGTAGCTGCTCGCTATTCCCAAAGTAGAGTTCCAGGAATAGTTCCATGAAAGAAAACGATGCTGGATAAAGTGCGTGGCTTCAGGAGGTGGCTACTTCGAAGGGGATTAAATACCGAATTGATATGCGGTATAGTTTTCTTTTTATAGAATCAGTCCGGATACTTCTTGATCAGACCTATCGAATAAGCTAACATTTACCATTATGGAAACTTGTATGTGCGAGGTCTGTTTTTTTAAAAAAAAAAAAAAAGTATCGGGACAGTTGCTATGGTAACGGTTCTAAAGTACCCAAAATGAAGCTGCTTGCCACAAATTGACTTTGAACTCTGTCGTTCGTGCATGCATAATAAGTTATAACGTTCTCTTTCACTTCTCCTGTTTATAGCAGTGCTTGGAAAGAAAGTGTGTAGAGTGTGGTCGTCTTACCACAAAGCAGAGATTCTATCAGTAACCATGTCCTGTGCAGATGTTTTTGGTCAAGTACAACATTACCCTTGTCCAACAGCCACCACATTTCAGTCCTTGTGACGTATGCTTTTTTTAAATCAAATTACATTTAAAAGGAACAAGATGTCAAGAAGTCGAAGAAATCCAAGAGAATGCGAAAAGGCAGCTGTTCGCCATCCCCCAAAAGAAGTTCTAAGATGCGTCCATCAATGCAAACGACGCTGGATAAAACGTGTGGCTTCAGGAAGTGTCTGCTTCGAAGAGCATTAATTACCGAATTGTTATGTGATATAGTTTTCTGTGTTTGTCTGGTTTTCGCACGTCCGGACTCTGAGAGCGCTTCACGCTTCTGGCAAGCCGTGCATAAATGAGCAAGCCCGCATATTGTCACTCATTCCGCCCAACAAGAACGCGTGTTTCTTCAATTCGGCCAGGTATACATCTGCATACAGCATCCCCATGTCCAGCAACCACCATATTCTCCGGATCTCGCCCTTTGCCTCTTTCTAAAAATCAAATTTCACTTAAAATGAACATGATTTCAAGACGTCGAAGAAATCCAACAGAATTCGAAAAGGCAGCTGCTCGTCATCCCTTAAAACGAGTTCCAGAAATGCGTCCATCAATGCAAACGACGCTGGATAAAGTGTGTGGCT
>CAHIKZ030003505.1:1222500-1237500 GCA_903632075.3 Acanthosepion pharaonis
CAACCCGAGAGCCCCAACTACAACTGGAACTGCTGATGTCCTCACATACTACTTTTTTGAGATGCCGATTGCAAGGTCTTAGTACTTTGATAGTTTGTTTTGTTGTTTTTCTTTGAAGATGTTCAAAGATACATTACAATCTTCAAACATTAGGATGTCGATAAGAAAGCAAATTTTGTCTTTGTCTCTGATTAACTTTGATTGTTCCGTAACGTAAAGTCCCATATCTATAATGTAAAGTCCCATATCTGTAATGTAGTCCCATGTCTGTAATGTAAAGTCCCACATCTGTAATGTAGTCCCATGTCTGTAATGTAAAGTCCCATATCTGTAATGTAGTCCCATGTCTGTAATGAAAAGTCCCATATCTATAATGCAAAGTCCCATGTCTGTAATGTAGTCTCATGTCTGTAATGTAAAGTCCCATGTCTGTAATGTAGTCCCATGTCTGTAATGTAGTCTCATGTCTGTAATGTAAAGTCCCATGTCTGTAATGTAGTCTCTGTAATGTCCCATAACTGTAAGTAGCCCCATGTCTGTAACAAAGTCTAGTCCCATGTCTGTAATGTAAAGTCCCATATCTGTAATGTAAAGTCCCATATCTGTAATGTAATCCTGTCCCATATCTGTAAAGTCCCCATGTCTGTAATGTAAAGTCCCATGTCTGTAATGTAAAGTCCCCTGGTAATGTAAAATGTCTGTAAATAAAGTCCCATATCTGTAATGTAGTCCCATGTCATAAAGTCTGTAATGTAAGTCCCATATCTGTAATGTAGTCCCATGTCTGTAATGTAAAGTCCCTGTAATGTAAATCCCACGTCTGTAATGTAAAGTCCCATATCTGTAAAATGTGTAGTCCCATGTCTGTAATGTCCCATATCTGTGTAATGTAGTCCCATGTCTGTAATGTAAAAGTCCCATATCTGTAATGTAAAGTCCCATGTCTGTAATGTAAATTCCATATCTGTAATGTAAGTCCCATGTCTGGATGTGCTCCCATATCTGTAATGTAAAGTCCCATATCTGTAATGTAGTCCCATGTCTGTGTAAAGTCCCATGTCTGTAATGTAAAGTCCCATGTCTGTAATGTAAAGTCCCATAAATCTGTAATGTAAAATATCTGTAATGTATGTCTCTGTAATGTAAAAGTCCCATAATGTCTGTAATGTAAGTCCCATGTCTGTAATGTAAAGTCCCATATCTATGTATGTCCCATGTCTGTAAAAGTCCCATGTCTGTAAAGTCCCATGTAATGTAAAGTCCCCTGTAATGTAGTCCCATGTCTGTAATGTAAAGTTCCATATCTGTAATGTAGTCCCATGTCTGTAATGTAAAGTCCCATATCTGTAATGTAAAGTCCCATGTCTGTAATGTAAAGTCCCATGTAAAGTCCCATGTCTGTAATGTAAATTCCCATGTAAAGTCCAATATCTGCAATGTAAAGTCCCTTATCTATAACGTAAATCCCATATTTATAATGTAAAGTTCCATGTCTGTAATGTAAAGTCCCATATCTGTAATGTAAAGTCCCATGTCTGTAATGTAAAGTCCCATGTCTGTAATGTAAAGTCCCATATCTGTAATGTAGTCCCATGTCTGTAATGTAAAGTCCCATGTCTGTAAAATCTGTAATGTAAAGTAATCTGTAATGTAAAGTCCCATGTAAAGTCCCATGTAAAGTCCATGTCTGTAATGTAAAGTCCCATATCTGTAATGTAAAGTCCCATATCTGTAATGTAAAGTCCCATGTCTGTAATGTAAAGTCCCATGTAAAGTCCCATGTCTGTAATGTAAAGTCCCATGTCTTTAATGTAAAGTCCCATATCTGTAATGTAAAGTCCCATATCTGTCTGCCATAATGTAAAGTGTAATGTAAAGTCCCATGTCTGTAATGTAAAGTCCCATGTCTGTAATGTAAATGTAGTCCCCTGTAATGTAACGTGGTCTCATGTCTGTAATGTAAATCATGTAAAGTCCCATGTCTGTAATGTAAAGTCCCATGTCTTTAATGTCCCATATCTATAATGTAAAGTCCCATGTCTGTAATGTAAAGTCCCATGTCTGTAATGTAAAGTCCCCATAAATCTGTAATGTAATAGTCCCATGTCTGTAATGTAAAGTCCCATATCTGTAATTAAAGTCATGTCTGTAATGTAAAAGTAAAGTCCCATGTCTGTAATGTAATGTCCCATGTCTGTAATGTAAAGTCCCATAAAGTCCCTGTCTGTAATGTAAAATATCTGTAATGTAAAGTCCCATGTCTGTAATGTAAAGTCCCATGTCTGTAAAAGTCCCATATCTGTAATGTAAAGTCCCATGTAAAGTCTGTAATAAAGTCCCTGCAATGTAAAGTCCCATGTATCTGTAATGTAAAGTCCAATATCTTAATGTAAAGTCCCCCATATTGTAAAGTCCAATATTTGTAATGTAAAGTCCCATGTCTCTAATGTAAATTCTCATATCTGTAATGTGTCCCATGTCCTTAATCTATCTGTAATGTAAAGTCCCATATTTGTAATGTAATGTCCCATGTCTGTAATGTAAAGTCCCATGTTGTAATGTCTGTAATGTAAAGTCCCATGTCTGTAATGTAAAGTCCCATGTCTGTAATAAAGTCCCATATCTGTAATGTAAATGTAAAGTCCCATGTCTGTAATGTAAAGTTCCATGTAATAAAGTCCCATATCTGTAATGTAGTCCCTGAAATGTCTGCATGTAAAGTCCCATGTCTGTAATGTAAAGTCCCATGTCTGTAATGTAAAGTCCCCTGTAATTAAAGTCCCATGTCTGTAATGTAAAGTCCCATGTCTGTAATGTAAGTCCCATGTAATGTCCCATGTCTGTAATGTAAAGTCCCATGTCTGTAATATCTGTAAGTCCCATGTCTGTATAAAATAAAATCTGTAAAGTCCCATATCTGTAAAGTCCCCTGTAATGTAAAGTCCCATGTCTATAACGTAAAGTCCCATGTAATGTAAAGTCCATCCCATGTCTGTAATGTAAAGTCCCATGTCTTTAATGTAAAAGTCCCATATCTGTAATGTAAAGTCCCATGTCTGTGTAAAGTCCCATCTGTAATCTCCATGTCTGTAATGTAAAGTATATGTAAAGTCCCATGTCTGTAATGTAAAGTCCCATGTCTGTAATGTAAAGTCCCCATGTAAGTCCCATGTCTGTAATGTAAAGTCCCATATCTGTATGTAGTCCCATGTAAAGTCCCATATCTGTAATGTAAAGTTCCATGTCTGTCCCATGTCTGTAATGTAAGTCCCATGTCTGTAATGTAAAGTCCCATATCTGTAATGTAAAGTCCATGTCTGTAATGTCCCAGCTATAAGTCCCATGTCTTTAATGTAAAGTCCCATGTCTGTAATGTAAAGTCCCATATCTGTAATGTAAAGTCCCATGTCTGTAATGTAAAGTCCCATGTCTTGTAAAGTCCCATATCTGTAATGTAAAGTCCCATATCTGTAAAGTATGTCTGTAATGTAAAGTCCCATAAAGTCCCATATCTGTAATGTAAAGTCCCATGTCTGTAATGTAAAGTCCCATGTCTGTAATGTAAAGTCCCATGTCTGTAATGTAAAGTCCCATATAACGTGGTCCCATGTCTGTAAAAAATGTAAAGTCCCATGTCTTTAATGTAAAGTCCCATGTCTGTAAAGTCCCATATGTAATAAAGTCCCATGTCTGTAAGTCCCATATCTGTAATGTAGTCCCATGTCTGTAATGTAAAGTCCCATATCTGTAATGTAAAGTCCCATGTCTGTAATGTAAGTCCCATGTCTGTAATGTAAAGTCCCATGTCTGTAACGTAAATGTAAAAGTCCCATCTGTAAAGTCCCATGTCTGTAATGTAAAGTCCCATGTCTGTAATGTAAAAGTCCCATATCTGTAATGTAAAGTCCCATATCTGTAATGTAAAGTCCCCTAATATGTCTGTCCCATGTCTGTAAAGTCCCATGTCTGTAATGTAAAGTCCCATGTCTGTAATGTAAAGTCCCATGTCTGTATGTCTGTAATGTAAAGTCCCATGTCTCTGTAGTCCCATGTAAAGTCCCATATCTGTAATGTAAAGTCCCATATCTGTAATGTAAAGTCCCATGTCTGTAATGTAAAGTCCCATGTAAAGTCCAATGTCTGTAATGTAAAGTCCCATATCTGTAATGTAAAGTCCCATATCTGTAATGTAGTCCCATGTCTGTAATATGTCTGTAATGTAAAGTCCCATGTCTGTAATAAAGTCCCATATCTAGTAATGTGTAATGTAAAGTCCCATGTCTGTAATGTAAAGTCCCATGTCTGTAATGTAAAGTCCCATATCTGTAATGTAAAGTCCCATGTCTGTAAAAAGTCCCATATCTGTAATGTAGTCCATGTCTGTAATGTAAAAAGTCCCATGTCTGTAATGTAAAGTCCCATGTCTGTAATGTAAAGTCCCATAGTCTGTAATGTAAAGTCCCCATGTCATGTAATGTAAAGTCCCATATCTGTAATGTAAAGTCCCCCATCTGTAATGTAAAGTCCCATGTCTGTCCATGTCTGTAATGTAAAGTCCCATATCTGTAAGTCCCATGTCTGGTCTCATGTCTGTAATGTAAAATGTAAAGTCCCAAATCTGTAATGTGTCTGTCTGTAATGTAAAGTCCCATGTCTTTAATGTAAAGTCCCATATCTGTAATGTACGTAAAGTCCCATGTCTGTAATGTAAAGTCCCATATCTGAAATGTAGTCTCATGTCTGTAATGTAAAATAGTAATGTAAAGTCCCATGTCTGTAATGTAAAGTCCCATGTCTGTAATGTAAGTCCCATGTCTGTAATGTAAAGTCCCAAAGTCCCATGTCTGTAATGCAATGTAAAGTCCCATGTCTGTAATGTAAAGTCCCATATCTGTAATGTAGTCCCCATGTCTGTAATGTAAAGTCCCATGTCTGTCTGTAAAAATGTAAAGTTCCCATGTCTGTAATGTAAAGTCCCATGTCTGTAATGTAAAAGTCCCATGTCTGTAGACCCATGTAATGTTCCCATGTCTGTAATGTAAAGTCCCATGTCTGTAATGTAAAGTCCCATGTCTGTAATGTAAAGTCCCATATCTGTAATGTCCCATGTCCCATGTCTGTAGTCCCCTGTAAAGTCCCATATCTGTAAAAGTCCCATGTCTGTAATGTAAAGTCCCATATCTGTAATGTAAAGTCCCATGTCTGTAGTCCCATGTCTGTAAAGTCCCATGTCTCTGTAATGTAAAATGTAATGTAAAAGTCCCAAAGTTCCATGTCTGTAATGTAAAGTCCCATGTCTGTAATGTAAAAGTCCCATGTCTGTAATGTAAAGTCCCATATCTGTAATAAAGTCCCATGTCTGTAATGTAAATCTGTAATGTAAGTCCCATATCTGTAATGTAAAATTCCCATGTAAAGTCCAATATCTGTAATGTAATGTGTAACGTAAGTCCCCTGTAATGTATCTATGTCTGTAAAGTCCCATGTCTGTAATGTAAAGTCCCCATGTCATGTCTAATGTAAAGTCTCATGTCTGTAATGTAAAGTCCCATATCTGTAATGTAAAGTCCCATATCTGTAATGTAAAGTCCCATGTCTGTAATGTAAAGTCCCCCATGTCTGTAATGTAAAGTCCCCATGTCTGTAATGTAAAGTCCCATGTCTGTAATGTAAAAGTCCCATTCCATAGTCTCCCATATGTAGTCCCATATCTGTAAAGGTATGTCTGTAATGTAAAGTCCCCATATCCATGTTCATAATGTAAAGTCCCATGTCTGTAATGTAAAGTCCCATGTCTGTATATGTAATGTAAAGTCCCATGTAAAAAGTCTTTTAATGTAAAGTCCCATATCTGTAATGTAAATGTCTGTAATGTAAAGTCCCATGTCTGTAATGTAAAGTCCCATGTGTAAAGTCCAATGTCTGTAATGTCTGTAAAGTCCCATGTCTGTAATGTCCATATCTGTAATGTAAAGTCCCATGTCTGTAATGTAAAGTCCCATATCTGTAATGTAAAGTCCCATATGTCTGTAATGTAAAGTCCATGTCTGTGTAAAGTCCCATATCTGTAATAAAGTCCTACAATGTAAAGTCCCATATCTATAATGTAAAGTCCCAAAGTCCCATATAATGTAATGTCCCATGTCTGTAATGTAAAGTAACTTAAAGTGTAATGTAAAGTCCCATGTCTGTAATAAAGTCCCATGTCTGTAATGTAAAGTCCCATGTCTGTAATGTAGTCCCAAAGTCCCATATCTGTAATGTAAAGTCCCATGTCTGTAATGTAAAAGTCCCATGTAATGCAAAGTCCCATATCTGTAATGTAATGTTCATATCATGTCTGTAATGTAAAAAGTCCCATGTCTGTAATGTAAAAAGTCCCATGTAAATAATGTAAAGTCCCATGTAAAGTCCCAATGTAAAGTCCCATGTCTTGTAATGTAAAAGTCCCATATCTGTAAATGTAAAGTCCCTATAATGTCTCTGTAATGTGTAGTCCCATGTCTGTAATGTAAAGTCCCATATGTAAATTCCCATGTCTGTAATGTAAAAAGTCCCATGTCATGTCTGTAATTAAAGTCCCATGTCTGTAATGTAAAGTCCCCAATGAAATGTAAGTATGTCTGTAAATGTAAAGTCCCATGTCTGTAATGTAAAGTCCCATGTCTAAGTCCCATGTCCAATGTAATGTAAAGTCCCATGTCTGTAATAAAAAGTCCCATATCTGTCTGGTCCCATGTCTGTAATGTAAAAGTCCCATATCTGTAATGTAAAGTCCCATGTCTGTAACAAAAAGTCCCATGTAAAGTCCCATGTCTGTAATGTAAAGTCCCATGTAAAAGTCCCATGTCTGTAATGTAAAGTCCCATGTCTGTAATGTAAAAAGTCCCATGTCTGTAATGTAAAGTCCCATATCTGTAATGTAGTCCCATGTCTGTAATGTAAAGTCCATGTCTGTAATGTAAAGTCCTATCTGCCAATGTCTGTAATGTAAAATGTAAAGTCCCATATCTGTAATGTAAAGTCCCATGTAAAGTCCAATGTCTGTAATGTAAAGTCCCATGTCTGTAATGTAAAGTCCCATGTCTGTAATGTAAAGTCCCATATCTGTAATGTAAAGTCCCATGTCTGTAATGTAAAGTCCCATGTAAAGTCCCATGTCTGTAATGTAAAGTCCCATGTCTGTAATGTAAAGTCCCATCTGTGTCTTTCTGTAATGTAAAAAGTCCCATATCTGTAAGTGTAAAGTCCCATGTCTGTAATGTAAAGTCCCATGTCTGTAATGTAAAAATGTAAGTCCCATGTCTGTAATGTAAAGTCCCATGTCTGTAATGTAAAGTCCATATCTATAATGTAATGTCCCATGTCTGTAATGTAAAGTCCCATGTCTGTAATGTAAAGTCCCATATCTGTAATGTAAAGTCCCATGTCTGTAATGTAAAGTCCCATATCTGTAATGTAAAGTCCCATATCTGTAATGTAAAGTCCCATATCTGTAATGTAAAGTCCCATGTCTGTAATGTAAAGTCCCATGTCTGTAATGTAAAAGTCCCATGTGTCCCATGTCTGTAATGTGTCCCCATATGTAAAGTCCCATATCTGTAATGTAGTCCCATGTGTAATGTAAAGTCCCATGTCTGTAAAATTCCCATCTCTATAATGTAGTCCCATGTCTTTAATGTAAAGTCCCATGTCTGTAATGTAAAGTCCCATATCTGTAAAGTCCCATGTCTGTAATGTAAAGTCCCATGTATGTAAATCTGTAATGTAAAGTAAAGTCCCATGTCTGTAATGTAAAGTCCCATATCTGTAATGTAAAGTCCATGTCTGTAATGTAAAGTCCCATATCTGTAAGTCCCATGTCCATGTCTGTAAAGTCCCAAAGTCCCATGTCTGTAATGTAAAGTCCCCATGTCTGTAATGTAGTCCCATGTCTGTAATAAAGTCCCATGTAAAGTCCCTGTAATGTAAAGTCCCATGTCTGTAATGTAAAGTCCCATGTCTGTAATCTGTCCCATAATGTAAAGTCCCATGTCTGTAATGTAAAGTCCCATGTCTGTAATGTAAAGTCCCATATCTGTAATGTAGTCCCATGTCTGTAATGTAAAGTCCCATGTCTGTAATGTAAAGTCCCATATCTGTAATGTAAAGTCCCATGTCTGTAATGTAAAGTCCCATGTCTGTAATGTAAAGTCCCATGTAAAGTCCCATGTCTGTAATGTAAAGTCCCATGTCTGTAATGTAAAGTCCCATATCTGTAATGTAGTCCCATGTCTGTAATGTAAAGTCCCATATCTGTAATGTAGTCCCATGTCTGTAATGTAAAGTCCCATGTCTGTAATGTAGTCCCATGTCTGTAATGTAAATTCCCATATCTGTAACGTTGTCTCATGTCTGTAATGTAAAGTCCCATGTAAAGTCCCATGTCTGTAATGTAAAGTCCCATGTCTTTAATGTAAAGTCCTATATCTGTAATGTAGCCCCATGTCTGTAATGTAAAGTCCCATATCTGTAATGTAGTCTCATGTCTGTAATGTAAAGTCCCATATCTGTAATGTAAAGTCCCATGTCTGTAATGTAAAGTCCCATGTAAAGTCCCATGTCTGTAATGTAAAGTCCCATATCTGTAATGTAGTCCCATGTCTGTAATGTAAAGTCCCATATCTGTAATGTAGTCCCATGTCTGTAATGTAAAGTCCCATGTCTGTAAAGTCCCATGTCTGTAATGTAAAGTCCCATGTCAGTAATGTAAAGTCCCATATCTGTAATGTAGTCCCATGTCTGTAATGTAAAGTCCCATATCTGTAATGTATGTAAAAGTCCCATATCTGTAACCCATGTCTGTAATGTAAAGTCCTATGTAAAGTCCCATGTCTGTAATGTAAAGTCCCATATCTGTAATGTAGTCCCATGTCTGTAATGTAAAATCCCATGTCTGTAATGTAAAGTCCCATATCTGTAATGTAGTCTCATGTCTGTAATGTAAAGTCCCATATTTGTAATGTAGTCCCATGTCTGTAATGTAAAGTCACATGTCTGTAATGTAAAATCCCATATCTTTAATGTAAAGTCCCATATCTGTAATGTAAAGTCCAATACCTATAATGTAAAGTCCCATATCTATAATGTAATATCCCATGTCTGTAATATAAAGTCCCATATCTGTAATGTAGTCCCATATCTGTAATGTAAAGTCCCATATCTGTAATGTAAAGTACCATGTAAAGTCCCATATCTGTAATGAAATGTCCCATGTCTGTAATGTAGTCCCATGTCTGTAATGTAAATTTCCATATCTGTAATGTAGTCCCATGTCTGTAATGTAAAGTCCCATATCTGTAATGTAGTCCCATGTCTGTAATGTAAAGTCCCATGTCTGTAATGTAAAGTCCCATATCTGTAATGTAGTCCCATATCTGTAATGTAGTTCCATATCTATAATGTAATGTCCCATGTCTGTAATGTAATGTCCTATATCTGTAATGTAGTCCCATGTCTGTAATGTAAAGTAACATATCTGTAATTTAGTCCCATGTCTGTAATGTAAAGTCCCATGTCTGAAATGTAAAGTCCCATATCTGTAATGTAAAGTCCCATATCTGTAATGTAATGTCCTCATGTCTGTAATGTAAAGTCCCATATCTGTAATGTAAAGTCCCATATCTATAATGTAAAGTCCCATGTCTGTAATGTAGTCCCATGTCTGTAATATAAAGTCCCATATCTGTAATGAAAGTCTCATGTCTGTAATATAATGTCCCATATCTGTAATGTAATGTCCGGTATCTGTAATGTAGTCCCATATCTATAATGTAAAGTCCCATGTCTGTAATGTAAAGTCCCATGTAAAGTCCCATATCTATAATGTAAAGTCCCATGTCTGTAATGTAAAGTCCCATATCTGTAATGTAATCCCATGTCTGTAATGTAAAGTCCCATATCTGTAATGTAAAGTCCCATATCTATAATGTAAAGTCCCGTATCTATAATGTAATGTCCCGTATCTGTAATGTAAAGTCCCATATCTGTAATGTAAAGTCCCATGTCTGTAACCGTTTCTCGGTGTTGTTCATAAAAGTTACTTGCAGGCCTCTTTCGGTAAAAGTCGCATATTTTGCAATGCACATATTGGACCAATCCGTCATTTCTGGTTTTATATTTAGTAGTTGCAATACCATGCAACCTGACACAATTGTTTCAGGATATTTATCAAAGAATGGTCATTTGGGGTTAACATATTTTTTCCGTATGTATGTTTCTAGTTAGCAATCATTGGTCTTGTACAGCAAGAAAAAAAACGTTCAGTTTCAGCTTTTAACCCTGCGCTATTTAACCATTGGTGGGTACCGGATTTTTCTACAGCATCTTGCTTAGTGCGGGCAGAATGTTATTATTATTATTTCTATTATTATTATTATTATTAGTAGTAGTAGTAGTCGTAGTAGTATTGTTTACTTCGTATAGTATTATTTTACACTGGAGATCGTATATTATTGATGCTCAAAGAGAAAAATACACAGAATATTCACAGTTCCTACACCCTTGTGCAATTAATTGAAACAACCGCTTTAGTTTCCTTTCTTTCACAATACGATCAGTCTTTGACTCACTGGTTTGAGAGGATGTAATTGATTTCTATTTTTCCCTCGGATTCGGTCATTTGTTATGGCGTGCAGCAATATAAATCTGTTTTCGGATGTTATAATGAAATTTATTTGGCTTTGAAAAATATTGCGTCACCCGTGATTGCATCAGTTTTTTTTTCTCATGCCTAAACACTATTGTCTCGATTGTCGATTAGTTGTCCTACGGCCATTGTATCCGATGGACGTTACTACAAGTAAGTGTACGAAAATTGTAATGTCGTACGAATACACTGGCAAGCCTTACAGAGAGATTGCGTACTGTACGACGAAATAGAAGCTCGTGACGGCCATTATAGAAGTGTGATACGGTGATCCCAATATTTAGTGCATTCTATGCCGAATCGTATCAAGGAGCTTTTAAAAAATAAAGATGGACATACGAAGTAGTAACATGTGCACTGGGTCATGTTTCATAGGGTAAATATTATTAATAAACGAATAATTCCGTTATTATTTAATTTTTTAATTTTAATATTAATCCATTTCTCAAGATACTCAGTTGCCATAATATAATCGATACATAAACCTATTCCATATACAGTCCACCTACTTTTGGACCCCCCCCCTGTATTATGCAATTCAAACTTCAGGTCCGAGGTAGATTTTGTTTTGTAAAATTTCCGAAGCTAAATCTTGGTATAAGTGGAAAGACTAGAAATCGTTTGTTATGATCCCTCTCAATGGCTTAAACAAATAATCTTCTGGGGGGGGGTCTTTTTTGTTGTTTTTTTACGCCAGTTTTCATCGAAGTTTGAGAAGGTTTGTTGGATAATGGCACGCCAACGCGATCGGCCGACAACACCTTCCTTTCCTCTGATCTTGAATCAGTGCAGATTAGCTTTGACTGAGACTTTGTACAGCTTCTTTGGTCGGCCTTCTGTCATATCGAAACTCTCCGTACGACACGCGTCTGAGAACGCAAGGTTATTCCATGCTATTGAATCGGTTAATCTATCGGACTTGCCTATTGATGAGCATTGATTCGATACTAGTCTTCCGCACGGTCTAAGATTGCAACCTTGCAATCCTCTGCAACGTGATTCCAATTATGGAGTGAAGAGCCTGCGTATGGAATATTTCCAATTTCTTGATGTCACTGCGGTACAAGTTCAACGTTTTCCACCAGTAAGAGAGAGAAGAATGGGTCATTTTTTTATATATGTTATATATAATAAATATTGTTTTAAATTTCTTACATTAATGCGGAAAGATATTTTTGGTGGGGAAATTAAGCGCTTATAGACATACAGAGCGGAATAGGAATAATCATCACATAGTGACTGTCGGTTTCAGGCCTCATGCGAACTTCAAACCATGTGTAACTACCTTTTTCAGGGTATATATATATATATATATATATATATATATATATATATATATATAAAAGTGAACATAGAAGTCAACACTTAGAGGCGACAGTCTGTTTCATGCTATATGCAATCGTCAGGCCACATATGCTGTTATATTATAGAAAATAAAAAATAGCATGAAACAGAATGTCGCCTCTAAGTGTTGACTTCTATGTTCACTTTTATATTTACACACGCTCTATCTCTGATATTGAGCACTTTATCCCATAAATATAGCACACCTTAAGACTATATATATATATATATATATATATATATATATATATATATATATATATATATAATGGACAAAGTCCGACAATCATTTAAAGACATTTTTATGTTTATACATTCTTTTTTTTTATAGATACAAATATTTAAGTAAATGCTATGTTTATAATAAACAGTATTAACAACATTTACGGCCTGAATGTCCAAGAAATTTTGATCGAAAATATGCGGCTATTTTCTATGAACTTTGAAGAAAAAAATGTTGGGAAGCACTGCTCTGAACCACATACAACTCAGTTCAGCCAAATGTAATTTAACGGAGTGAAACAATTATTGTATGTATGGAAATTTTAACCTCGTACTCCCATCATAATATTAAAATACATAAACTCCTTGATATTTGTATATGTAAATAGGTTTTTATTACTTCAAATGATAGTTTAGTAGATACACGTATCGGAGTAGATAATATATGTTTTTATGGTTTCTCATACAAACGAGGAAACAGGTTAGAATCATGCCGGAGGGCATATATAAAAAAAAAAAAAAAAAAAAAAAAAAAAACACCGGGTATACACTAAAAATAACGTTTGAAGTAATAAAAATATGTCGAATTCAAAAATAAAATACATTAATTCTTTAGAAATTGCTATATGTAAATATAGGTATGTACACGTGGAGATAGATAGATAGATAGATAGATAGATAGATAGATAGATAGATAGATAGATAGATAGATAAGGAAGAGTCTATGATAGATAGATAGATAGATAGATAGATAGATAGATAGATAAATAGATAGATAGATAGATAGATAGATGAAGAGTCTATGATAGATAGATAGATAGATAGATAGATAGATAGATAGATAGATAGATAGATAGATGAGGAAAAGTCTAAGATAGATAGATAGATAGATAGATAGATAGATAGATAGATAGATAGATAGATGAGGAAGAGTCTATGATAGATAGATAGATAGATAGATAGATAGATAGATAGATAGATAGATAGATAGATAGATAATGAATCGACTGGGATAGATAGATAGATAGATAGATAGATAGATAGATAGATAGATAGATAGTTTACCGTAAAAGTTATTTTTTCATGTCAACTCTTTGTACTATAATTCACTTATGTCAACGAAACTATCAATTATATGCCTCCTCCGTGGCCAGAAATTCTTCGGAGAAATTATTCCAGTAATTCTGTAACAGCAATGGACGATATGCTGACAATGATCTATAGCAAGATTTTAGCGCCTGGGGAAATAGCCGCCATTTCAGTGATTATAAATTGTGTGCGCCACGTTTAGAATGTCGTATATAAACCATTGAACTCCTGCATCAGTAACTGCCTCAGTGTTATGCCACTCCGCTCTTCACAATATACGGCTCACGGCTATATCGCGTTGAAACACTGGTAGGCGTACGGTGACCGAAGTTAAGCAACGTTGAGCTCGTTTAGTAACTTGATGGAGTGTAATAAATAACTGCTAGCAATTGGACATCGGACAGCCGGGATTGATTTGTTGAATTTGCTCTATGGCAGGATTCGAACCTGCACCCACCGATTAGACGCAACCGTCTTTAGATCCGACATGATTTAGACCTCTCGGCTAGGAAATATATATTGATGGCCAAGCAAAGAGGAATAGTGAATATTTTTCTTTAATAAAATTTCTTTAATATTCCAAGTTATGTATAAGTAATGACAAAAGCTGAGATATATAGATAGATAGATAGATATATATATAGATAGATAGATAGATAAGGAAGAGACTGGCATAGATAGATAGATAGATAGATAGATAGATAGATAGATAGATAGATAGATAGATAGATAGATAGATAAAAGGATTTTAGTAGAAAGGTATTTTATATATATATATATATATATATATATATATATATATATATATATATATATATATATATATTCTGTTTAATAAATAAACAGGGCGTCTTCTCAAATAGGTCTACCCATAAAATAACGTTTACTTTACATCTCTCGCGTTAATAAATAACAATCCACTCATTTTGAAATTGCTTTGTTTACGTTAGTAAATGGAACTGATAAGACAATCTGTCAAAGATTTCCGTTTATAAGGCACTATTCAACTTTACTTATATCATTGATGTTACTATGTGAGCGAGACAATGAAAACACGTTGTATCTAACGATGGTCCCCTCCCCCCGCACTGTGCAGGCTGATCTCCCGCTGGAGAGAAATTGTTAGGTCTCTATTCCACTCCTCTTCAATCAATCTGAAGTGTTATTATTCTCCCTTGAAAAATCTGAATGCTTTGCCGGTAAATTCTCCTCAAACTGTACTCTTGGCTCATCTGGAGTAGCACTTCGTAGCCTCACAATCAGAACTGAGTCTATGTTGAGTGATATGCATATAAGCCCTTTCACAGTTTCCGTTATCGTCTGTAACATACATCCGCACAAATCATGTCGAACCGATGGTATCCATGTAATAGTCATTAAGATGTGTGTTCCTGAACTGCTTCCTGTTCTCTCTAAACTGTATAAGAAATGCCTCACTGCCTTCTGTTTTTCTCCCTGCGGCATGTCATCATCTATTGTTATAGTTTTTAAGAACTCTGGTGAACTGTTCGACTCTTCCAACAATCGGCCTATTAGCTTTCTACCTCTTTTTGGGAAATGCCTACTCAATTCTGAACTGGTTCATCATCTATCATAAAATATTATCAGCAATGCATTTTTGAAAAAAAAAAATATTAGCAGCAATACATTTTTGGAAA
>CAHIKZ030003505.1:1242500-1360000 GCA_903632075.3 Acanthosepion pharaonis
GTGGTTAACACTCATGCTTAAACTGTCGCCTCTGGGCGTTAAGCTCAATGTCTACATTTATCTGTCTATATTTCTGAGATGAGTTATTATGTACATTATTTAATTTTAATTTAATGTTAATTTAAGGCAGTGGAGAACTTTCAGAGGGAAATTAACAGGAGATAAATGATAACTGACATCCATTAAACATGGCACGTGGAACTAGAACAGTCTACCCCAGTGAGCGAACTAAAGGGTTCCGTTCGAAATTCCAACCACCTGAAGAAGGCCTGAGCGTACAATGGCCGAAACGTTGTGATAAATATGGCGACAAATATGAGAACAATAGTCCGAATAATGTAAATAATGTCTACTTTTATATTTACATACGCTCAATCACTGATAATTGGATACATTAAGCCGCAAATATAGCATACTTTATAACTATATTTTATCAAAATATATTGTTGGTTCCACCGTGTGTGTGTGCGCATGCGCGTGTCTGTGTGTATATATATATATATATATATATATATATATATATATATATTCGTAATTTCGTTCAAAAATTTATTTAAATTAAATCCACAATTTAAGCAACACAGAATCTATCGACAGTCACAGGTCAGCGTAGATACAACTCGAAATTTTATACATGCCCATAGGCATATATATATTTTCTACTTGCCACAAATTAGTCGCACACATTGATAGTATAAAACATTGATAGTATAAAACATGCCCTAAAAATCACAAATTAGAATTCAGGCTCACACAATTGCACATACTAATGGCACAAAATACGAAGCGTCAATAACACTTAATATTCAGCCAATGAATGCTTAGTGTTTTCTGTATGAAAACTGTCATTAGTCTCGTTAGCATTATTTTCCGGGAAATTTGACCAGCATCAGAAGATTAAGATGAATTTCATCCTGGTGCTATTGATATAACAGAACCGGACATAAGCTTTCTTTCCCCATGCTTCTTTTTGTCCTTTTTTATCTTCTTCAGCAATTTCTTTTTTCTTCTTCTTCTTCTTCTTCTTCTTCTTCTTCTTCTTCTTCTTCTTCTTCTTCTTCAATTCCTTCGCATTCTTCTTTTTGTTCTTTTTTATCTTCTTCATCAATTTTTTCTTCTTCTTCTTCTTCTTCTTCTTCTTCTTCTTCTTCTTCTTCTTCAATTCTTTCACATTCTTCTTTTTGTTCTTCTTTATCTTCTTCATCAAATTCTTTTCTTCTTCTATTTATTTTCTTCTTCATTTCCTTTTCTCATTTATTCTCCTTCAATTCCTTCTTTTTCTTTTTCTCCTTCTACTTTATATTATCTTCAATTCCATCTTCTTTTATTTCAATTCCTTCTTTCATCTTCTTCTTCTTCTTCTTTCATCTTCTTCTTCTTCTTCTTCTATTTCTTCAATTCTTTCTCATTCTTCTTTTTGTTGTTGTTGTTGTTGTTGTTCGATCCCTTCAATTTATTTTTCTTCAATTTTTTCTTCTTCTCCATCTTCTTCTTCACCATCTTCTTCTTTTTCTTCTCCACCTTCTTCAATTCTTTTTTCTCTTTCAATCCCTAACTTTTCTTCTTTTACTTCTTCAATTCCTTCTTCTTCTACCAAATTTTGAATTTTTGCCCATTCTTGCGCTGCACCTTAATTCTTCCGGCATATTCGTTAGCTGATATGACCCTTCCTTTTTTTTTTTTTTTTTTTTCACTTTTCCTGACAGGTGGCATGAGGTCTTGAAAAAGGTTTATTAAGTTTCTTGATGATTGGATAAAAAAAAAAGAAAAAGAAAAGGAAAATCAGCAGCAGGCATACAGGAGACTTTTTTTCCATTTTTTTTTTTTTTTCAACTGTCTTAACATTGAAACTCTTTTTCCCAATATTCTTCATTGTTTTCTTTTCCCATATTTATTTATTTATTTATTTCCCCAAGTACATACAAAATGCGAATAAAAAAAACAACAATTTCTAACTTTATGTACACATGTAAGAGAAAAAATCTTCTGAAGGCAAAGTGTCCAATTTGTTCGAAAAATCACAGCGAGTCCTAAAACCTTCCAGAAAGGAAAAGACCGCACCTGTCTTAATTAGATTTTTTAAAAGAAAATTCCTCAAGTCATGATAATATATTCGACTTTTTTTCCATTTTTTTTTCTTCTAATGTGCAAATACGTATACATCGAACGGGTATCTCTGACTATTGAATACGTTCATGCGATCTTGTTTATACCTGTGGCCATGTATTCTCGCCTCCAGTGGGACTTCTGTAAGCGTGTGTTTAACTTTGGATTTTACATAAAGATGCAAGTACTTCCAGAACGAAATTAAGTTAATCATTCTTGTGAGTTATCCAATACATGTACAGCTAGTTTTCACTGTATGTATGTATAGCTGGCCACTCGTATTCAAGCATACCCGTCTACTACCAATTCCTATTGCAGACGCTTGCTCAGGCACATTTGTGTTTATTGAACACCCAAAGAGCCTACCTGTGGCTTATACTGCAACTATGCTGAGCAGATCTTGCTTACAGCTTCTGAGTAAGAGCATATTATCTATCGTGATCAACAATTTGAACAAAGCTAGCACGTTCAAACAAGCCCTCGGCCACGAGGTATTGTGACTTCGTGCTAACATAGTTATCGGCTGCTTTCAAGTGTTCCATCTACCCAATTTCACTCACAAGGCTTGGATCAAACCGTGGTATGGTTTTCAGGCACTTTCCAAAGGTGTAGCACGCTAGGATCGACCCCTCCTTCCAGATAACATCAGGAAACAAATCGACAGTGGTAATATTCGAACCCTGATCTCATGGTTAGAACGAAAATGGGAAATTGGTCACAAAATATTAGGAAATTGAGTAACCAGCTTAAAGTGACCGCAGGAATTAATCATAGGAACTGACAGATAATAACAATTACTTACATCTGAATAAATTATATTTACATTTTATTAAAACGGCCTTCTTGATAAGATCCAGAGGCGGATATGAAATATAATTGGCCCTGATCTGGCATCTCGTCTGCAGTCGCTTTCTCACAGACGTGACGTCGCCTCCCTCTGTCTTTTTTACAAATACTTTCATGGTAATTGCTTCGATGAGCTGCTTTCGTTGGTTCCCAGACTTCATGAATTCAAGTGTCCTACGAGGCTGGTATCTCACTCTTACCCTTTCACTGTTGAAACTGTTAAATGTAGCCGTCTCTTCTACTCCAATAGCTTCATGTCTCGCACTTTTCGCCTGTGGAACTCCCGCCCCTTTTCCTGTTTCCCTGTTAGCTATAATATCCAACTATTCAAATGTAATGTCAATCGACATCTCCAGTTACCTTGATCTATCCACTATCCTTCTCCTCATCCTTTCTTCTATCACTCCTATCTGCTCTCGCTCCAAATCTTCTGCAACCCCTGCATCCTAGTGGCTTCACGCCTTGCTCGGGGCGTAATGCTTAAAAAAATATCTATTTTATTCAAAGTATTTTCTTTTTAATTTAGTGAGGGTCATATCATTTTGAGACAACGGTTCTCGTTCGATCACTGAGGCGCCAGGTCAGATTTCGACCAATAATTCATTTGATTCTTATTTGGGGTTTATCAGGAATCTCTTAGTAACAGGAACATTGGACCATATGTGGCAGCAATATTCAAGGATTGGAGGAATTATAATGCTTGGAGAAGTATCCACGAAAGAATCTGTTTTATAAAGTAGCGTTTCTTGGAAATGAATCTATCTGTGTGGAACTTCCTTCTAACCAAGGGAATGCGAATTAAATGTTTAAACCTGTCGACGTAACAAGGCGTGATTTAGCTGTAAAAGCCTGGATTGGTGGTAGTAAAAAATAGAACTCGACTGAAGGTCTGCCATTGAAGAAGTGATAGAAGCAATCTTATATATAAAAAGTTGGTGAAAATGAAATTTTTTCCATCAAAACCTTAAAGATAAATCTCGATTCAGCCTTTAAATTTAAATTTTAACAACCCTTGTAGTATCACAATTGTTTAACCATGCTCATTCAGGATTCTTGCGCTTTCGTCTTATTTCTTCCTTTCTTTTAAATAACAACGACGAGTGCGAGAGAAATACAAATATATATTCTTTTATGAAAACTTCAAAAGCCATCTTAACACATTTCAGGTGACATCGAATCTGGTCCTGTTTCAATTAAATTCCTTAAATCCTAAAGTGTTATTCGTTTTCTGTTTTCAACAGTGTGCTTAATCTATTCCCCACTGTTATCAGGGGACTTCCTGTCCAAATCAAGGGTCCCGTTCCTCCCAAGATACCGATTTGTTAATTTTCTAAAACACGTGAGTAACGTGCAGGTGCACCATAGAGCCTAAAGATTTTATTTAATCTTTTTTTTACAATATATATATATATATATATATATATATATATATATATATATATATATATCAATTTACCCCAAAGAAGGTGATAATGCCACCAATACTTCAAAGAGCTACTACACGAAGCGAAAAAGAATGAAAATATTTTTGAAGGAAATGGAAATATAACGGATCACCGAATTTAAGCAAAGTCGACCCTGGTCAGTACCTAGTTGGGTGACCGCATGGGAATAGCTGTAAGTTTGCCTGTGCAGCTGGTGTAAAGGAAAGCGGCTGAAAAATGTTAATCAGAGTGACGAGTTCAATTTATAGTTGGGTTCGTTATATTCACTTACGCGCAAATACCACTAGGAAAAGTTATGTATTCACCTTTTCTCCCACAGCTATATATATATATATATATATATATATATATATATATATATATATATATATATATATATATATGTATGCATATAATTACATGAATCATTCATACAAAAAACAAATATAGAGGTTAATGATTTAAATGGCGAGAATACATCTTCGCAAACAATTTCAATAAGGTATACTAAACCCGAACCTGTATATGAATTATATGATCCCTGTTTATAAATTCCAGTTTCATAAGGTCTTTTTTAGTTTTTACAAGTTTTTTTTATATGAAACTGAGATTTATAAACAGGGATCATATCATTCATATACAGGTTCGGGGTGAGTGTATCTTATTGAAATTGTTTGCGAAGATGTATTCTCGCCATTTAAATCATTAACCTCTATATTTGTTTTTTGTATGAATGATTCATGTAATTATAAATTAAACTGCACCTATAATCGAAAAACACACACACACACACACACACACACATATATATATATATATATATATATATATATATAATTGAACATTGAAGTCAACACTCAGATTTTTTACTTCAATGTTCACTTTTACATTTATATTTACATACGCCCTATCTCTGATATTGAGAACTTTATTCCATAAATATAGCACACCTTAAAACTATATTTCTTCATATATATATATAGATAGATAGATAGATAGATAGATAGATAGATAGATAGATAGGTCTGGATACATAGGAAATCTCATTAACTATATTCTTTTTCACCTCCACAGATTAAACATGGTTCTGTCGAAAGAATTGACTTCTTTTTCTGGGGCTTGCTAAAGGAAAAGACGTACTTAATGAAAATCACAGAGGCAACACACTCGATTGAATGCATAAAGAGTGAAGAAAGAATTGACTTCTTTTTCTGGGGCTTGCTAAAGGAAAAGACGTACTTAATGAAAATCACAGAGGCAACACACTCGATTGAATGCATAAAGAGTGAAGAAAAATTGACTTCTTTTTCTGGGGCTTGCTAAAGGAAAAGACGTACTTAATGAAAATCACAGAGGCAACACACTCGATTGAATGCATAAAAGAGTGAAGAAAGAATTGTCTTCATTTTCTGGGGTATGCTAAAGAAGAAGGGGTACTCAATGAAAATCACAGAGGCAACACACTCGATTGAATGCATAAAGAGTGAAGAAAGAATTGACTTCTTTTTCTGGGGCTTGCTAAAGGAAAAGACGTACTTAATGAAAATCACAGAGGCAACACACTCGATTGAATGCATAAAGAGTGAAGAAAGAATTGACTTCTTTTTCTGGGGCTTGCTAAAGGAAAAGACGTACTTAATGAAAATCACAGAGGCAACACACTCGATTGAATGCATAAAGAGTGAAGAAAGAATTGACTTCTTTTCTGGGGCTTGCTAAAGGAAAAGACGTACTTAATGAAAATCACAGAGGCAACACACTCGATTGAATGCATAAAAGAGTGAAGAAAGAATTGACTTCTTTTTCTGGGGCTTGCTAAAGGAAAAGACGTACTTAATGAAAATCACAGAGGCAACACACTCGATTGAATGCATAAAGAGTGAAGAAAGAATTGTCTTCATTTTCTGGGGTATGCTAAAGAAGAAGGGGTACTCAATGAAAATCACAGAGGCAACACACTCGATTGAATGCATAAAGAGTGAAGAAAGAATTGTCTTCATTTTTCTGGGGTATGCTAAAGAAGAAGGGGTACTCAATGAAAATCACAGAGGCAACACACTCGATTGAATGCATAAAGAGTGAAGAAAGAATTGTCTTCATTTTCTGGGGTATGCTAAAGAAGAAGGGGTACTCAATGAAAATCACAGAGGCAACACACTCGATTGAATGCATAAAGAGTGAAGAAAGAATTGTCTTCATTTTCTGGGGTATGCTAAAGAAGAAGGGGTACTCAATGAAAATCACAGAGGCAACACACTCGATTGAATGCATAAAGAGTGAAGAAAGAATTGTCTTCATTTTCTGGGGTATGCTAAAGAAGAAGGGGTACTCAATGAAAATCACAGAGGCAACACACTCGATTGAATGCATAAAGAGTGAAGAAAGAATTGACTTCTTTTTCTGGGGCTTGCTAAAGGAAAAGACGTACTTAATGAAAATCACAGAGGCAACACACTCGATTGAATGCATAAAGAGTGAAGAAAGAATTGTCTTCATTTTCTGGGGTATGCTAAAGAAGAAGGGGTACTCAATGAAAATCACAGAGGCAACACACTCGATTGAATGCATAAAGAGTGAAGAAAGAATTGACTTCTTTTTCTGGGGTATGCTAAAGAAGAAGGGGTACTCAATGAAAATCACAGATGTCACACCCTTGATAGGATGCAGAAAAAAGAATGTGCTAGAATTGGGTGTGGAGTTATTGCATCGATTTCATTTCTTGAAAATATGCATTTTTACCTATGTGTCCAGATTTTAGGGATACCCTGTATAATTAAACTATTATGTCCAAAAGGAAACCCGTCTTGGGTATGATATTAAACTACATCCGCTTTCCTGGGTAAGACGATAAACTACAAACGACAGCAAGGCCTCTGTAGGTTTTGAGAATCATGGAACCACCTCTTAATTTCTGTTGTTCCCAAGTTCACCCTGACATGGGGTGGTAGCACCTGTCAGGGTCCTAGCTATGGGCAAATAGTGAACCCCCCCCCAAACACTATGAAAGTATGTAAACAATAGTTTTTTATACCAGCAATACTTCTTTTGAGGGGGAAAGATTTTTACCAGCAGTACATTTTTGAAAAAGAAAAATATGGCCAGCAATATATTTTTGGAAAAATATTATCAGCAATACATGTTTGAAAAATATTACCAACAATACATTTTTGGAAAAAAATATTACCGGGAATAAAAATCTTGTCGGCATTGAATAACCTATTGGGGTTGATACGTCGCAAAACAAAACAAAGCAAATCAAATCAAAGCAAAAGGAAAAAAAAATCTTACAATCGAATATGTTTTTCAGGCTTTAAATAACTTGGAAAAGGTTGGTAAGCCATAAAAAACTAATCTTTCAATCAATTCTGCTCTTATTTCTAATCCGCCTTCGATAAACACATCCTTAATCGACATTGTAACTGAACTCCGAATGCCAACATCAGCTATCCATCGATTGGAGTTCTATTTACAAACTAATTATTAATAATAAAATAAAATATTCGTTTTTGATTAAACAAAAAAAAAATTATTCCCGATGTTAATTAGCAAAGGATCATTTTCCAGACCCTCCTGGGTCTTGTGGCGCCATTCTGAGAAGCCAGAAATCAGAAATCCTTGCGTTGATTTGTCGAAATTGAAGAGTAAGAAAATCAAAATGAACCGTGCCGTTGTTACGAGCAAATTCACTGTTGTCAGTATTTACTCAGATGCCTGAAGCTCTGTTACTTTTTTTTTTCTGATTGGATATTCACAGAACTGAGAGAGACAAACGGGCAAAGACCAATAGAAAAAGACAGATAATAAATTATAGATCTAACGAAAAAAAAATTGCTATGTTTCTGTGTAGACGAACAGAAACAGGTGAATTAAGAAAGGAAAAGGGTGTGTGGAAAGTGTAATAGATACTAACGCGGAAAGTGTAATCAGAGAACCAAACTCAAAATCCGGGTTGGTATGTTGCATTCACTTTCACACTAATGTCGTCTTCCCTACCTATAGATTAAATTGAATTTTAGACTAGCGTCTTTAGCTTTGTCAGCAACCAGTCGAAGAGAACTGATACGCCACGTTCCAAACTATAGAGAAGGAAACGGAATCTTACCCAAGATGCTGTGTCAGTTCAGGGATAATATAGAAATGGATTCTGTGGAGAGTCTAAAGGAATATGATACCACAATAAAGAAAATTATGGATTAACAGATTGCTTGCAAATACTTCCAGCCTTTACGATTTGAAAATAAATCATTTGTTTGTTTGTTTTTAAATGCTGTCTGTAGATTATTCCATGAATGGCAAAATGGAAATTTTATCGAAACATTTAGCTTTTTACATGAAGAACCACAAGACATTAAACGTGTTCTTCAGCTGTAATTAAAAAAATCTAAAGGGGTGAAAAGGATAATGGAAATAGAAAAGGTACTACAGAAATAAAATGAATACGTAGCAGAACTATTCAATGAAAACAATGGGGGGAATACTATCAATATATAAAAGCACAGAAAGACATATAATGCTTAAAACTATAGTATAGGATGAAGAACAAAAAAATAACAGGACCAGAAAAAATTTTAAAACAAATATACTGACAGTTTTAATAAATCGCAATTGATAAGTTCACCAATGCGATAAATGAAATAAATGACAACGGGGAAATACTGGAAGACCTAAGTAGATAAAACTTCATAGCTTTAACAATTAAATCGGACGCAAATTAATGCGAACTTCGTTGAACAATCAGCTTAATGGGCTACATAACTAATCATGAGGAAACTAAAGAAAATAGATCGTAACAGAATTCCACCACAGAAAGGAGATGAAAAATGAGGTTTGTTCAAGTTACTAAAACAAGATTTGTAAACTTTCATGGTCAGAATACTATAAAAGGGAAGTTAAAAAAAATCAATATTTACGCTTTATAGCTTACAAACGTATTGACATACTACGACTCGAAGAACTATTTGAAATCTTTAGCTACACAAATTTGCGATAACGCTTAACATGTTCTGGGAGCAAACAGCTTATATGCAGATAGACAATGAGTTTCTCTTTTTTTATAATTTCCTCCCTAGCAAACTGATAATGTGTTGTGGAGTATTTTTCACAGTGGAGGCTTGTATTTCTATAAGCCGTCCTAAATTAGGTTCGACGTACAAAACGTTACGAACTTGGAAAATAAGAGTTAATGACGCAGCAATCTAGTTATGATGGTTGGTACTTCAATGTCCGATATCGTCTGACGCGCTAAAAACCACTGAGCCCAAACTGGCGACCGCTGCTGCTACTTATTATGTGTTGGAGAGTCTATTAATAATAGAATAGGTACGCCCAGGTATGATAAAAAGCCACTATGTATTGCTTATTGAGAGTGAAAGAAAATGAGAAAATTTTAGTAAAGAAAAAGGAGAGTAAATGAACATGGTACATAAAGACAGATTACGATTGTTGTTGTTTTGTTTTGTTTTGTTTTTTTTAAAATATGAAGCTGTTTGTATTGCTGGTATTTTTTTAAGTATTGCCGATAATATTTTCCTTCAAAAATTATTGTTGGTAATTTTTTTTTTTTTGCAAAGTATTTCTCGTATTAAAACCTATTTTACACAAGTTTTGCCCATAGCTGGGACCCTAACAGGTGCTACCACCTCGGGTCGGGGTGGACCTGAGAACACCAGCAATTTAGAGGTGTTTCCACGCTCCTCAAAAACTTCTGATCACAGGCCATTCTATTGGACGTAGTTTATCGTCTTAGCTACGACGCGGATGTAGTTTATCTTCATACCCAGGACGATATTGGTTCATTGGAAGAAGCTGCTTAAGTAGAACTTACATCTCATGAGGGAAATACGGGGGGAATGAGGTTGATTCACTACTGTTTGCGTGGCATGGCGGGAAATAGCGATAGAGCAGCGAGACGCTTGCATGGAACATATAGAAAGAGATATAGAGTCCCTAGTTTGTTTTTTTTGGGGGGGTTGCAAAAGAGAATACTGCTTACATTTGCTCAAACTTAACACATTTACATATTTCAACTTTTTTTTCTTTACATCATCTTTTTTTTTTCTTTTTGTAAGTCTCTCAATTTTGCCTTGTTTTGTATGTTCGGTTTTCGGTTTTTCTCTGAAGATATTAATTTTGTTCAGTTTTGGCTTTCTTGCTGGTCTGCTATCTACACTGAATTTTGAGATACCAGACGCAGTTTGAGAGAACCAAAGTTCATGTTATAATAATATCAACCATGAATATGGGAATGGGAAAAGAAATATTCGCCATTTCCTTATAAGGAAACATTTGACATTCATTAACCAAGTAGCCTTTAATACTGTTAATAATTTATAAATTACATGTCTCAAAAAGTTCTTTTTTCAGGGGAATAGGTTTCTCAAGTCCAGCAGCTGATATCGTTATTTCCAGTATTGACAGGGTTTTCCTTCCTAACCTTTTGTTTGAAGTAATGTTGAAGATCAACATCTTCATTATGTCATTGTTTTCTCTTTGACTTACATGTGATACCTAGTTTAGTTGTTTTTGTTTTTGAGTGTCCTTATTAGTTGTGGTTTTCCTTATTTGGTACGGCTCTTTGTTGGTGATTATGTAGCGCCAATACAGAATGTTTGAAGAAGGGTCGTTTTCGCCAAGATCCGAAGATTTCCCTTTTAAAATATTGATCTTAGAAAGCGGTTGTATACAGCTGGCAGTTTTTAGATATTTCCGAAAGTGTTTGTCACCATGTTGTTTATCCATTTGACAAGGCTAGTATGTCTCGTTTTTTTGTAATAAATTACGGTGTTTTGGAAAACTACCCCGAACAAAGCCTATCCTGCGTTCAATGTCCTTATCTCTTATACTAAATTTGTTATACGTGATCCATACAACGAGGTATTTGAAGTGTTTATTGTTTACTAATTCTGCATTCTTAATTTTTATGATAGATTCAGAAATTGTATCTGCCTATATTTCTGAGATAAACACTATTTACATTATTTGGGCTATTGTCGTCATCATTGTTGCCATATTTATCACAACGTTTCGGCCTTCTTCAGGTAGTTGGAATGTTAGACTGAAATCTTTACTTCGTTCACTGGGGTAGACTGTTTACGTGCCATGTCTAATGGATGTCAGTTATCAGTTATCTTCTGGTAATTCCCCTCTCCGAGTTCTCCACTGCCTTAAGCAGGTATTGAACTCACAACTCTTTGGGTCCTGTCACTTGATCTAACTAACGTTTTTATCCACTTTACCATTGAGGACATCTGGGTATGAATTTATGGGTATTATAAACCTAATGTCTTCAGCAACCATCTTTACCAGTGCTCTTATTGCAATTTTTGCTGTTAACATGTTTTTACCAGAGCTCATATTGCAATTTTCGTTGTTATTATCGCTTTTCTCTGGCACTCATTATTACTGGTTCCCATATTGTATTCATTTCTATCCTTTGTCGGCTCAGGAGATTTTTGTGGCCTAGCATAGGGCATATGGCACAGTGGATAAAGGCGTTGGTTAGATCCAGTGGCAGTGTGAGTTCAATACCCGGTTAAGGCAGTGGAGAACTTGGAGAGTTGAATGAACTGGAGATAACTGACATCCGATAGATATGGCACGTGGAACTAGAACAGTCTACCCAGTGAGCGAAATAAAGGGTTCATCTCGACATTCCAACCATCTGAAGAAGGCCGGAGCGTACAACGGTCGAATCGTTGTGATTAATATGGCAACAAAGATGAGGACAATAGTCTGAATAATGTAAAAGTTATTCAGAAATTGTATATTAATTAAAATCTTTACAAAACATTCAGAGGAAAACAATAATGTTGAGATTTTCTAAAAGAATCCACTTGTCAAAAAAAAGGTGTCGAAACAGAAAAGAATAAAAATAAAGGCAGTGCAAGTAACTTGTTCAGTGCTATGGTTATATAACCGTTATCAATACAATACAATCCTAGCAATCATACTGAAAACAAAGCAAGAAAAACTTCATATGTTCGTCAATTGAAAAAGGCGGCAAAAAAAAAAAAAAAAACATGATTAAAGATTTGGTTAAATCTCGGTGCGCACCTGCTAAAATGAATTTAAACCTTAAGATCATTCTAATAAGTGACGCTAAAATCTATTATATAGCCCGTGAAACCGCATTCGTTTCAAAATCTGGCCCTAACAAAGCAGACACCACATCTGCGAAATAATTTTAAGCATAAATAATTAAATAAACTAAAAATTAATTAATTACCGTATTTGACGACATATAATACGCACTTCTTTTTTATTTTTATTTTTTTATTTTTTTTACTAAAAATATCTTTTAAAATTCCCCTGCGTCTTATATGTCATATGTAGGTTTAAAATTCTCGATAGTCGGCCGAAATGAGCTACCTGGCAACTCCTATTAGCTTAGACTTTAGAGCAATTTTCATATACCTATTGTCATTATTTAAAAGGCTATTATGCAGATTAAAAGTGTCATCATTGATAATATTCATTATATTAATTTCATCTCGTTTAATATTAGTTCTTTGTTTCACTAAAATTATATGCAATAAATTCAAGTTATATATTTGTAAAATATATTTATTTCTTTAATATTTTCCTTGCTATACCGTCTGGTTGCACTTGTAAGAATACAATCAGAATTTTTATATCCTAAATATTCCAATAAAACGTTTACAAGACGCAGTTTGTACAGATCATATAAAGGAAAATGTTTTACTGAATTTTAATGGTAACTGTACCATTTTGCTCAATTATAATAATTGCTTGATTTTTATTTTGTTTTCTTACCTTTGGCTATAATGAATATAGGCACGTGTTCTTTTCTTATTATTTTTCGTTTACTTGTAATCATGGCTTGTTTAACCAAAATAATACCTCATAAATACAACCTAGGCTGTAAAATTTAGTAATAATTTGACTAATTTCTCTAATTACTAATTTTTTCTTGATTTGTCCTGCTGAAATTGGGGTGCGTCATATATACCCATGCGTCTTATATGACGTCATTGAGGTAAAAATATAAAAAAAATCACACATATTACCTCTCTCTAAATATTTAAATGTTGTTACGTTCCAATAACTGTCTCTCGGATTCTTCGTCCTTTTCTTGAAAAGAACCGACGGTGGTTGTAAATGTACTCTGAAGACAGTAGTCAATTTCGGCAAGTTCCTTTTCAAGTTTCCATCTGACATGAAAGGCCTTAATTGACACTAAGAAAAAACACACTAAAAGGGTTAACTGACATCTCTCTGTTCTATTCAATAAATCATCTTTTTTAAATGAAGTACCGATGCCTTTGTATACTACGCTTCTAAAATTCATTGAATAGTTATTAAAACATCTCTTAAAGTCTCAGAAAATCTATAGCGAAGGGCTGCATAGTTTTAAAATATCCACTAAATATTTATATTAAAAAAATCTCCTCGTCTCATAGAGCATCTACAACAAAGAGATGTCCTTTGGTATTTATAACCGATTCAAGTCGAAGAACAAAAGCAATCAGGAATAGATCAATCATCTAAAAATAGTTCATTGAATAATCATGAAATGTCTCTTAAAGTTGGATACAATCTATAATAAAATTAACGAATATTTACAAAAAAAAATAATCGCAAAGTCAAACAGAAATAATTTTAAAAACAGTAAAAGAATATTAAACACTAATGTCAAAGCCTTCGATATAAGTAATCACAGACAAATAAAAAATAAATTTATTTATTGATAATCGAATCTGTAGGTATTGTTATAAGCGAAAAACTTTGATTCGACGTTCCGAGTTCAAATACTGGTCTGTTTATGAAAAATAGTAGCGTAGTCTGGGCTGTGTGTCAGTCTGCGAGAAGAGGCACAACTCTACTATCGCTCTGAAGAGGCCAATACAATTTGCATATATTAAAGGACATTTTGTAGAACCATATCACCAACGCCCTGATAGAACATGGTATTTAAAAAAATGAAATAAATTGTACATATAAAATTTCAACTTGCCATTAACAACAATGACTACAAAAATTCTGAAATTTTATTCTGGATGTCGATTAATTGTACATTTTAAAAAAGTTAAATCAGTATTGGACATCTTTTAACGATTGAAAAAGAATACGTTTATAAATACAGTAGAATCGCTCATATCCGGAGTCCCTAATATCCGGAGTCCTTAATATCCGGAGTCTTGCATATCCGGACATGATTTTGATGTGTATATTTAAACTATTTGAGTGCTATGTAACTGATTTGAAATTTCTGTTTTTCAGGAAATTCACTCTGGATAAGTGTTTATGCTTATTTCACCCTAATGGCTTGTATTGGTGCAAAAGATAATGGAACCAGAGGAAAAGAACAACTTTGGAGTTATCTCAAAAAGATAATGGAACCAGAGGAAAAGAACAACTTTGGAGTTATCTCAAAAAGATAATGGAACCAGAGGAAAAGAACAACTTTGGAGTTATCTCAAAAAGATAATGGAACCAGAGGAAAAGAACAACTTTGGAGTTATCTCAAAAAGATAATGGAACCAGAGGAAAAGAACAACTTTGGAGTTATCTCAAAAAGATAATGGAACCAGAGGAAAAGAACAACTTTGGAGTTATCTCAAAAAGATAATGGAACCAGAGGAAAAGAACAACTTTGGAGTTATCTCAAAAAGTGGAAATTTTAAACAGACTAAACGCTGTGAAAGTTCATTATAACTAATGGCTGAGTTCAACAGAAAAGTCAGCACTTTCTGATATAAAATCTTTCAAAGAAAGTATTCTCCAGCGTTCATACTGCCACAATGAACAAGGAAATAAAAAGAAAACATGATTGTGATTAAACCTAGACTGAAATTGAAAAAGCTTTTGAGAAGTTTGTCAGTTTTATGGAAAGAAAACCGACATTCAGCTATGATGATTGCAATAACACAGACGATTTAATAGATAAATCAGCAGCTGCTGCATCTACAGCAAAAAAAGATGGGTCACTGTGTCGTTCCAGAAAACTTTCCTCGTCAGAATCCATCTTGCACATTTAAAAATCTAACATCCGCCCGTGCATTGAATGCTGCTGCCATATCTGGGGTCTAGTGCTCTTGTTATTCATCTCGAAGGATCTGGAATGTAATCGATTCTGATTTTGCATCTCGACTTCAGTCACTTCCTCACTTGCCTCTGTCTTTTCTACAAATTTTTTCATTGAAACTGCTCTGACGTGCTTTTTCCTCTGGGGCACCAAATACATGAATTTAAACGTGCCACTAGATTGGCATCTAGGTCCCACCCGTTTATGGTTGAAATAGTTAAATGCAACCGCCACTTCTACCCCAGCAGTTTCTTTTCTCGCACTTTCTACCTGTAGAACCTCCTTCTGTTTACATTCTTCCGTAATAACTACAATCTTCAAAAATTTAAATGCAACGTCAATCGCCAACTTCTGTCTTCTTGAATCGCATTCATCTTTTTCCTTTCCTCAATCCTTCCTATACCCAGTCACTTTCACTTTCACTTTCAGTCTCTGTGACGCCACCCTACGCATTAGAGGCATTTCCGGTTTGCTTAGTGTAAAATGATTTAAAAAAAGGTTTCAGAAATTTTGGACATTGAAATAAATTCTTTATCCGTGGAGTTCTTTGACGTGGTCTAATGGTTAAAAAGATTATCTCACTAAATCCTTAAGGTGGAGTAATGTATAGCGGATCGGATTGAGGAATCGTTAGAGCCGAGTTCGAATTCCAGTCGGATCCATTACATTCACTTACATGATAATACCCTTGGGAAAGGTATCAATCCTCTTCTTCTCCTCCCAGCTATGGTAAATAGTAAGATAGACCGGGTTAGCCTTGGATAGAAACTGGTCTAGAAGGACAAGTCTGAATTCAAAACCTGATCCTGATGATAAGGATTGTTAAGTATAAGTTTCATTTCTTCATATGAGCTCAAATAACATCTGCAAGCGATGAAACGCGCCATTTATACAATCTGGGAAGGACAGGGTCTTCTTAGAATTTAACAATGTCAAAGCAGCAGGTCATAATTCCTTAATGGTCTCAAAATGAGTAATTTTGAAAAACGATTAAGATAGGGAGGGAATAAGAAAGAGATGATGAGAAATCAGGGGCTGTAAGTTTGATGTAGAGGTACTGTGGAAGAATGGATAGCGGCTCGGATTGAGGAATTGGAGTGCCGAGTTCAAATTCCAGTCGAATCCATTGCATTCTCTTACGTGTTAATACACTTGGGAAAGGTATGAATCCTCTTCTTCTCCCTCCAGCTATGGGTAAATAGCAGAACAGCCTGAGTTCTATAGCATTGGATGGCAACTGGTCTAGGAGAAAGACAACTCTGAATTCAAAACAATTAGGATAGGGGGGGGGATAAGGAAGAGAAAGGGCTGTAAGTTTGATGTGGAGGCACGATGGAAGAATGGATAGCGGCTCGGATTGAGGAATCGGAGTGCCGAATTCGATTTCCAGTCGAATCCATTACATTCAATTATATGCTAATACCCATGGAAAGGTATGAATCCTCTTATTCTCTCCCCACCTCCAGCTATGGGAAAATAACAGAACAAACCGGGTTCTATAGCCTTGGATGGCAACTGGTCTACTGCAGAAAGTAATGGCAATCTACTGCGGGAAAAATCTGCCTCGTCACTCATGTATTGCAAGATACATGATGATCTAAGCGTGTATCACACACGGCACATAAATGATTGACTGAATGAGTCAATCTTCATTGTGTGCTTTATGCTTTCGACTTTGATCTGCATCGAACATAAGCTTAGTAATTTTGTTTTTGTGTTTGTTTTTTTTTTTTTTTGAACATGCGTACCTTATTTGCGAGTCCGTCTAAGCACCCAATTCAGTGACTGAATAATTTATTTGATATTTTACAGCTTATCAACTTTTTTCTAGGTTATTTAAATCCAGCAAATTTTTTGATATTGTAAGAATTTTTTGGAAATAATAATTATTTACCGATACGAGTATTACTAACTAACCCACAAATTGGGAATGGGGAGAAGAGGTGAACTCATACATTTCCCAAGGTTATATTCGCATAAGGGTCGTTATATTCCCTTACGCGCATATACCCTTGGGACAGGTATGAGTTCACCTCTTATCCCCACCCCCAATTTATGGATTAATTAGTAGTACTTGTATCGGTAAATAATTATTTCCGAAAAAAACATACAATCTCAAAATATTTGCTGGATTTAAATAACCTGGAAAAGTTGATAATTCGGTAAGCCCAACTGAAATTGGAACTCGGCTCTGTGTTTAAAAATTCCTAGCCATTAATCATTATACCACTTGCATGTCCCAGCATAACAACACCTGGTATTCCCAAGCGGTCACGTACTGACCAGCTTCGGAATTGCTTAACTCCGATGATCGTACGTGAGCCACGAGTCATTGTGAAAGTCCAACTCAGTGTAACCCCTAAGGTGAATGGAAGTAGTCTTATAAGTCATTACATGCTTCAGGTGTTCATTCCTCACTACGTGACCCACTACTGTGAACCTTTGTCCGTCTTATCTAAGATAAGTAAATATCTACCAAGTTCTAACGTAAGTGAGGAAGGTATAAAAAGCGGGGAAGTAGACGGATTGCATAATATTAAGAAATCCAATCGAAGTGAGGAAGGAAAGTGTATACGTTAAACCTTACCGTTTATTTTGCCTTTAGCTTTCTGAATTAAATGACGTTTTATATCCAGATCAGCTTGAAAGGAATCTCAGTGGCCTGGAGTTATATATCGAGAAGTTCGATTAAGACGTTGTCCGAAAATGGCTGCCATTACAATCAGTCATACATATAACTGCCAAACATTTAAATACTTTGGAACTACACACATACCCTCCCTCTCTTTCTCTCTCTCTCTCTCTCTCTGTCTCTCTATCTTTTTCACTCTATCGCTTTCTTTCTCTCCTCTCTCTCTGTCTCTCTCTTTCTCTCTCTGTGTGTCTCTGTCTCTCTCGCTCTCTCTTTTTCTCTCTGTCTTTCTTCCTCTCTCTGTCTCTTTCTTTCTGACTCTCTGTCTCTCTCCCTTTCTATATGTGTGTGTGTGTCTCTCTCTCACTCTCACTCTGTCCCTTGCTCTCTCTATCTCTCTGACTATTTCTCTTTGAATCCCCCTCTTTCTCTCTCTCTCTCTCTCTCTCTCTCTCTCTGCCTTCTCACTTTCTTTCTCCCTCTCTTTCTCTCTATATCAGCAATCCCCAGGAAATTTTCAACGAAAATCATTATTTCGTCCATGCTCAGTACTCTCTAAATACCAAATATAAGTGTCGACATGATTAATTTAATTCCTCCAATATCCCCCACCCGGTCTGATATTTCCTTGGCACAGCACGCTTATTATTTCGCAAATGACTTTTTTTACAACTTGATTATGTTCTCCCAATCTTATTAAAGTTAACCCAAATATTATCGATGAAAAGTTTATTTAAACCGGCAAGCATATTGTACAAACGGAAAAATACCAACTGATTTGACTATTCAAGACTTCACTAGCATTTGATGCAAAAGCGTAGATTATAATCGTTTTTATATGTTGAGTTTACGGCCATATCACGCTGAAGCACCGGTTCCCATACGATCACCGAAGTTAAGCAACGTCGAACCCGTTTTAACCGAGATGGGTGACCGCTTGAGAATACCAAGTTTGAATGCGCTACTAGGGTTATTGGATAATGGCTTGGAATCGTTAACCGGAGAGCCGAGTTCCAATTCCAGTTGGGTTCGTTATATTCACTTACACACAAATATCCTTGGAAATCCACCTCTTCTTCCCTAGCTATGAGGCCTTCTATCATTAAATCATAATTACCCCCCGCCAAAAAAATTCTTGCAATCTATAAAAATTGTCTGGTTTTAAATAATCTTCAAAGGGTTGATAAGCCGTAAAAAACAAATTAAAGAACGGTTTTGCATTCCTTTCACGACACAGTATATTTTCGCATTGCTGAGTCAAAGAATTGTGAAAGACTCCCTTTAGACAATGGTTAACGAGTTCGTTTTACCAACACATTTGCTCGCGTTTGTTTTTTACCAGGTGTTCGGTTTCAGAGTAAACATTTGCGGCCACCCCTAATTTAGAGATGGTTTACGAGGTCGTCAGTTAGTTTTCTAATTTAATGTAATCAATGACATTATGTGTCCCGACTAATGTAGCCTTGTCTCTGTCTCATCTAAGGCACACATGAGACATCGAAACAAAAATATCTGGCACAATCCTCAGAAGATTGATTTCACAGCTAAAGTCTCAAGTGTAAAGGCTTCACTCATTGGTTTGTCTCTCACTATCTGCTGTGACCAAGTAATTGATTAAGGAATAACAAAAGAAAAGGTTGCAGATAAATAGTTTCTTGAACAGTAAATACAACAGAAGTGTGTTACACGACTTGGGAGTGTATGTCGGTTGACCAGTGTTCAGTCTATATCACTGTTGATATTTAATAGCTCCCCCACGAGGGATATATGTGACAGAAGGCCGAGTTTAACGTGGTTCATCCTAGCCCATAGGCTCGGCCAAAAAATCCCCGTAAAACCCGAATAAACGGGTTCGGGTCTGTCTATCTCCCCGAACGAAACTCCGCCCCTCGGCACAGCCTCGTCCGGGTCCCTCTCTGCCCAAGGCAGAGCGTTCGACGGGATCTGCGAACAGTCACAGCCTCAGAAGAACAGTCTATCACTGTTCCTTCGAGGCTTACATTTCCTACTACTTTATAGTAAGTGGAAGTGTCCACAATAGCCTCATTAAAGGGAGGACACCACAACACTATCACACCTTGTGCCAAACGGAGTTAAACTTAATATCTAAGTGAAACAATTATAGCATCTACTAGAATTACTACTCACGGACTGCGAACATATTGTCCTATCAGCATTTCCAAACTTGTTTTACACAATTGCCATATCATACGTACGGGCGATAATGGGTATGTATCCATGCACATAAACACAGAAGTAAATACTGTATGTTGGTCTGCAGTTGGCGATTGGTCTCCAGCTGTGCTAGTCAAACTCACTGCCTCCAAGCTGAGAGGATCCCCAGACGAGGCTCTGTCGAAGGAAACAGCTACCCGACCGCGTTTTATACGTGGTCTACGGGGAATTTTCGGCCGAGCCTACGGGCTCGGATACTCCACATTAAATTCAGCCTTGTGCCATATCTGACCATGTCGTGTGGTTGGTACATATCCTGTAGTTGGAGAGCCATTGTGGAATTCCCTTTACTCTTCTAGCAGTTGACTACTTCTACTCGCCGCTAGCAAATCTTATATGTGTTGTTCTTGTCCTAAGTATTATCGTTCATTATCAACTTCCGTTTGATTATTCTATTCCGTAACCTTTCCTAAGTAACAAAAACAATTCAAATGATAAAATAATTGAGAATTTCCAACAGGTGGAGGTCAACCTGTATTATTTTGGGCTCATGATTTTAATTTCAGATGACCAATAGAATTCGAATAATAAACATTGAATGGATTCTAATTTATTTTAGATACACTGGTAGAGATTAATTGACTTTGGAGTGGGAAGATTATTTTTCTTCTTCTCCTTCTCTTCTTCTTCTTCTTCTGTTATGTGCCATGCCCCTTCAGGATATTGGCAATCATGGCTCTCCGCGATTTCCTGTCTCTTGTAGCTCTTAACAACTTTTGTCTTTTTTTGCCATCTCTCCAAAACTCTGTTCTGCCATACATTTGCTCAACCTCACCAGGTGGCTTGCGAGTTGCTTTCCTTTTACCCTCTTACCTTCACTCTGTTCTGTGAGTATAAAATTTTCCAATCCTTCTTTTCTTCCTCCTGTGCCCCCAAAATTTCAGCTGTCTCTTCCTGGAGTTAAGCATAAATGTCCTTTTTGTTACCATTGTCTCTAGAACTCCGTCGTTGTTCACATGCACATTACATCATAAATAAAACTTTTCTATCCACGCACCATCTCTACTGCTAAACGTCTTTTCGCTCATACTTACTTCATGAATTTCATTTAGCTAAACGCTCTGGATTCCATAAATGGCAATGCTGATTTCCTTAGAATTTGGAAGTTTTGTCCTGCTTCTAAAAACACGTAGGTTTTGACTCTCTATCCTTATGTTGAAAAAAAAAAAAAGATTTAAATTCCTTCCATTTTCATAATGGATGTTTTTATGTATTTAGCTAAGTCTCAGGTCTCAGTTAATCTTTTGGGAATTCTTTACGCTACGTTTTATCCAGCACAAACTTGGCAATCAAAAGTGCAACATTGACGTTTACTGTTAACTAAGTGTCATTCAAAAAGACACTTAATTCTACGTTTGGAAATATTTATGGCGACATTTGTGTCAGAAGGTCCACGGAAATCTAGGTGACAAATATTTAAATGTAACCTTGATGTTTTTCTCCAAGATATTTATTAGACATTTTCTGTCGCATGACTGAAACTTCTGGACATTTGGTTTCCCATTTCCATAGATGGTTGCAACACAGAAAGCCTTGCGCATTGATTACATTCGCGTCTCGAAATTGACTTCCGCTGCGGATGCCTTTTTTTTGCAAAGCGCAGCGGAAGTTATTATTACCAGACCGTTTCGGTTCAAGCCGCACAAAAGAATTGGGTTTCAGTACTACATATTGTCTACCCTATATAAGAAGCTTTTTTTTAATGATATATCTTCTTCTTCTTCTTCTTCTTCTTCTTCTTCTTCTTCTTCTTCTTCTTCTCTTTCTCTCTCTGTCTATTTCTCTGTGTGTCTATTTCTCTCTGCGACTCTCTCATTGTCTCTCTCCCTGATTCTCTCACTCTCTGACTCTCTCACTCTCTCTCTCTCTCTGTCTTTATCTCTTCTTTTTTTCACTCTGTCTGTCTCTGTCTCTTTCTCTCTCTCTTTCTTTATGTCTCCCTCTATCTCTCTCTTTCTCTCTCTCTTTCTATCTCTTTCACTTTATCTCTCTATCTCACTCTCTTTCTGTGTATATGTGTGTCTCTCTCTTTCTCTCTCTGTGTCTTTATCTCTTCCTTTTTTCACTCTGTCTCTTTCTCTCTCTCTTTCTTTATGTATCTCTCTTTCTCTCTCTCTGTCTCTCTCACTTTCTTTCTCTTTCTCTTTCTCTCTTTCTCTCTCTCTTTCTCTCTCTCTCTTTCTCTCTCTCTTTCTGTGTGTGTGTCTCTCTCGCTCTCTCTCTGTCTTTATCTCTTCCTTTTTTCACTCTGTCTCTTTCTCTGTCTCTTTCTTTATGTCTCTCTCTATCTCTCTCTTTCTCTCTCTCTCTCTTTCTGTCTCTTCCTCTTTATCTCTCTTTCTGTCTCTTCCTCTTTATCTCTCTATCTCTCTCTTTGTGTGTCTCTCTCGCTCTCTCTCTCTTTCTCTCTCTGTCTTTATCTCTTCCTTTTTTCACTCTGTCTCTTTCTCTCTCTCTTTCTTTATGTCTTTCGCTATCTCTCTCTTTCTCTCTCTCTCTTTCTGTCTCCTTATCTCTCTCTCTCTCTCTCTCTCTCTATATATATATATATATATATATATATATATATATATATATATCTTTCTGTATGTGTGTGTGTCTCCATCTCTCTCTCTCTCTCTTACTGGGAAACTATCGCGTGTAATCTAAAGAACTATATCCTACCGATACGCTCTATCCTCAAAGATGACTGAGGCTCATATAAAAGCCTAAATGCATAAGCAAATGGCACAATAACATTTTAAGGTTGACTCTTCACAGATTCACTTTTCTTTATTACCTGTGAATAGCTATGAGTTCACAAGAAACATAGCAATGTGCTTTCCTGTTGGCCTCTCTTCAGTTTTGCATCAAGATTTCTCTTTCTATGAGTTCAGATTTCAGCCGATTCTTTTACATTCACTTTTGTATGAAATGCCATTGAACCGTTTCTTCTCCTCTCCAGCCACCGGTTAAACAGTATGGAAATCTAGGCGCTATCTATTCCTGCTTGGCAACTTAACCAGAAGAAAAACTGTTCTGAGTTCAAAGACATAAAGCAAGCAAGGGGAAAGTCACTCTAGCATCTAGTAATATGTGGAGAGCCATAATCGTTTACATCCTGGTTCTTTAAAAAATCATTCAAGTTTAGATGTCTGTATACCTTGCTATTTAATATTGGTTGTTTTGTTCTTACAGTCTATCAACTATTTACAGGTTATTTAAAGCCGGAAAATATCTTTTAGATTGTAAGATTTATTAGAGATAATAATGATTTACTGCTACAAGTATTACCAAATGCCCCATAGCTAGAGGGAGGAGAGGTGGATTCATAAATTAACCAAGGTTAATTCCGCGTAAGGGAATATAACGAATCCAACTGGAATTGAAACTCACTTCTTTGATTAACATTTCCGAATCATTATTCATTACACCACCCGCACACCTAAGCTTGAAGCACCTGGTATTCACAAAGTAGTCTTTTGAACAGGAATATAGGTTTATCCATTCCATTTTTTCTTATTTAGAATTGGGCTTCCGCTTTCTTCTAAAGTCTACTTCAACTCTATACCTCTGGCATATGAATTAGAAAATTATTTCTTTCTCTCTCTCTCTCTCTCGATATATATATATGTGTGTGTGTGTGTGTGTGTGCAAAAAAATACAGTTTCGTTGTATCACAGCTCATCATTGTGCTAGACATCCGATTGCTTCAACTCGACTGATTTGACATCAGTAAGAGATTCTACCCCTAAACTATCGGCGAATCTTTTAACGTATTATATACGTGATGTATATAAACACCAAAATCACCAGCCAAAGCGGCCAATTCTTAAATGAAGAGCGCTACGTTATAGGCAGGAGCAACTACTGTTTTAAAAATGCCCTTCTCCCTATAGTGCTCAATCGGTGATCAAGAGCAAGTCATATATATATATATATATATATATATATATATATATATATATATATATATCATCTCTCTATATATATATATCTTCTCTCTCTCTCTCTATATATATATATATATATATATATATATATATATATATATATATATATATATATATATATATATATACAACGTCTTCCTTATCTCAATAGATGTAGCTAAGCACCAATAGTCCGTTTCACACTCGTCTCTGGTCTTTTGAAAAGGAGCTGTGGTCTATCCCTTCTTTCCTGTTTAGGATTGGGTGTTGGTTCTTTTTAAAGTCTTTTCATTCCCGCTTGCTACCTATAGCACCTTGCGTCTTAGTGGTATTATTGTCTTACTTGGGGTGAATTGATTAAAAAATAATAAATCAAAATATTAAAAGATTCAAACTATTTAAAAACAATCGAATAAAATAAACAAGAAAAATATCCAATTTTCCGTTTGCATCTTAAAATTTATAATGTATTTATCATCTGATAAGTCATTTCTTAGCAGTGAAGAATTTAGTCTGTACCCACTCGTGTGTATCAAATATCAAAGGGGATCGATGAATGTTTTAAAAAATGGTGAAATTAACCATTATCTTAAAAGGATATTATCTTAAACTGTCCTGGGTAAGACGATAAACTACATCCAACAACAAGGCCTCTGATCAGGAGGTTTTGAGGAACGTGGAACCACCTCTAAATTTCTGGTGTTCTCAGGTCCAGCCTGAGCTGGGGTGGTAGCACCTTTTAGGGTCCCTGCTCTGGGCAAATATTTAACCCCCAAACTGGGGTCAAAACACTATATAAGTGTAAAAATAGGTTTTAATACAAGCATTTTTTTTAATTATTACCAGCAATGGATTTTTGAAAGAAAATATTACTAGCAATACATTTTTAAAAAAAATATTATCAACAATACATTTTTGAAAAAAAATAACAGCAATACATCTTTGAAAAAAATATTACCAGCAATAAAACAAAAGCTTGTCGGCATTAAATAACCCATTGAGGCGTTGATATCCCGTAAACCAAATCAAACCAAAGCTACCAAATATTATAAACCAAATGATAATGTCAAAATCAATTTTCTCTACAAATCGTGTATCTAAAAAGAATACATCAATGAAACCACACTCTCGACGACTAACCTCTTTACAAAAGTCTATCAACAGAACCGGATCTACACACTGTTTCCTTACAAACAATATATATTCTATCAATACGAATCTATTGTCAAAATCTTGTCGGCATTAAATAACCCATTGAGGTTGATATGCTGTAAACCAAACAAAACCAAATTAAAAAGAAACATTCATTAATCAAATAATATCGGTCGAAATTTATAAAATCGTTTTATTAAAACAGTCTTACAAGTAATTAAAGTTCTACTTGTGTCCGAGGTCTAAAATTCTGAAATGGTGGAACTAACAAATGGAGCTCGTTTGGATATTTGACATTGAAATAGCGATAGAATCTCGAAAAGCTAGCAATGGGGGTGTGTGGCTGTGGAAGTGGAAGAGATTAACGGGTGAGGATAAAACGCCGGAAACATGGATAATCCAAGGGAAGATAGTAAGGAGCCCTTTACCCTGAAATATAGCAAATATTCTCTATCTCCGTTCAGATATTTAAGACAATTGCTGTAGTATTATGATACAGCGCATTGCATTTTGATCTGGTTAATATTCATCTTGTCTGAGTTGTTGCTATATTTTCCTATTTTATAATTTGGTTTCAGCGACAGGGGACATTTATTCGTGTATAAATTGACTGTAAATTTTTTATGTGAAAAGTTAGTTCTAAAAGTTGCTGCATACAAGAGAATATAAATTATACCAAATATTCTCATTTCATTTACCAACTGTACCTATTTACTATGTCGTCAATGATCTTGTGTCTTAAAAATAGGCACAGACAGGATTCAAGTATTAGGCAATTGCAAAAGTTCGTGCCCGGCTAGAAAATTAAAAATAAGATTTTATATACACACAAAAAACAATTTATTAGTCAAGTAAATAGTCTCCATTGTTTTCAACAAATGTCACCCAGCATTCTACAAATGTCTCCGACGATATTCAGTCACCCCCCCCACCACGAGGGTGTCATGTGGCACAAGGCCTTTTTAACGTGGGCATTCCCGAGCCATTAGGCTCTGCCAAAAAATAGCCCATTTGAACCCGTATAAACGGGTTCAGGGCCGGTTTTACCTCCCCGAAGGAGACTCTGCCCTTCGGCGTAGACTCCTTCGGGTTCCTCCCGCCCGTAGGAAGAGAGTTTAACCGAACAGTCGGTTCAAAAGTGAACGACTGACTCAAATGTCTCTGACCGTTCCACAATCTTGTTAATGCCTTTTTCTAAAAACATCGTATTTTGGCAGGAAAAAGGTTTCGTGGTAGTTTTCGACTGACTGTACACAATCATTTTTTTGCCGTTTAAATTCATTTGTAGAGACCAGAACAAAGAAAAATCCGATGGAGACAAGTCAGGAGAATGCACCGGGTGTTGGCGTGTTTCCCAATTCAACTCTTTAACTTTCTGCAAGGTTTGTTTTGAAACATTATCAGAATTAGACACCATTTCTATTCGCCAAAACGGCTGTTTTTCTTGAAGTTAAGTTTCTTCAAAGGGTGAAAGGAAGCTGACATATCAATTTTCAACCTCTTAGCAACTACTTCCGACGAAATCCTCGGTTTATTCTTCATGACGGCAAGTCAAGCGTCTTCATCGATGTCGGAAGGTTAGCCAGAGCGTTTATATTAAAATCACTATGACGGAATCTGCCAGAACACATTTTGACCATCTGAGGGCTGGAGCCCGATCTAAATAAACCTTTTAAATGCTTTTTTTCTTTCTTTTTTTATCGCAGTTCCAGTGCTTAATCCTTTACAGAATTTATAGAGTATAATATAGCGAAAGTGCAACTCTTCATCGTCTACCTTTAAGCCATTCATTTGTGGACAAACATCAAACCGAGTCTGAATCGCAATTGAACGATGCAAGGTTTGAAACTAAAGCACACTAGAAATCGGCACCCAAACAAATGACGCTGTCATGTTGAGGTCTTTTTATATTAAGAATGAAAATCTGGCACGAACTTTTTCAATGATCTGATAATATCAGCTGAAATTTATAAAATCGTTTTATCAAAAGTTTTCCAGGAAAAAAAAATCTCAAGTTAAACTTTCTACTATTGATAGGGATTTCCTTCCGAGTTGTTTGTTTTGGTTTTGTGATGTTAATGAATATTCGTTGTCACTTTCGTAATGCACGTTGTAATAGAGACTTTGTAATCGCAGATACAACTAGAGTAACGCCGTTGAACAATATTGGTCTCAGTCGCCTTCGAATAATCTCACACTAATAGTACTTGCTCGATAATACTCGCTCGATTAGTAATCTGTGTAGTCAAAAAGTATAAAGAATAGCGGTCCGTATAATAATAGAGGATAGGCTAGAAACAGAGATCCGAATGGTAATGGAGGATTGATTCGGAATGGCGATCATTTAGACGTCACTCGACTTCCTACTTATGCGTTTCTCCTATGGTCACATGGTCTACCTAACTCAAAAATGGGATCGCCTGTGTTTGCTCACTGGCGATCTATGTTCAAATTCAAGTGTCGGCAGCGACACTATATTCTCTATAAGATTCGGGAAGTGTGAAAAGTTTTCCCATGCCATTATTTTATCTTCTACTTGCATGTGATGTGACGAAAGGCAGACTTACCTCAGAACTCGAAACGAGCGCGAACATATCTTGCCTGCAAAGTGAGGACAAAAAGAAATATCGCTGCTATTGAAGACTCAATTTATGCTCGCCTATCTCGTCCAAAACGAGGCTATATTTGCACACATGGAAATTTTGGCTGTATTGGAATAGCATAAAAAGCGGGATGCCAGCAGTACGAGGGGACGGAAGTCATTCGGCGGGCTGCGTGCAATAGAGCTGGACGTACGGATTGACAGACGGGCAAAGAGGAAGTTGAAGTAGGCGCGGTTGATTGGGTGTCTGTTTCACAACTGCCCAGTGTAACGGCTGAGAAAGGGGGGTCACGCAATCCATTTCCTTGAAGCGACCGAAGAAGAAGAAAAGATAGCTGGCCTACCGGCGAGTACAGCACTGCACTTTTTGACCCCCTCTCTTCATCATTTTTTCTACATGTGATCCTTATTTTTATTGCTGCTTCTGTCGAAAATATTCAAGATATGTGTTCTTTGTTACTTGTTAAAGCTTTTCGTTTGCGATTATGTAGCGCCAGACTGTACTGACGCTACAAAATCACACACGGGGAGTAAAGCACATTATACCTAGATTGATCTTATCTTGAATCTAGTGATTTACATAGCATAGCTTAAAGCTGGCACAAGGCCGAATGTATGGCGCACCCAGTGAGAATCGAATTTACTCCTCAGTCGTAATTCATATAGCGAGACCAGCTTGCTAACCATTAAACTACGCCCAAGGGTCCACGTTATCTTGATTCTAAATCATAAGATTTCGGTAAAAATTTAAAGCAAAAAATTCCTCTTTATTTGTCTATAACGCACTATTCATCTATGAAGAACCAAAAACCAAAATGAATACCAAACCAGTCCATATATTTATATATATATATATATATATATATATATATATATACTATCTAATTCTTGAGTTTGTCTTCTATTCTAAGAATGATCGCTGCAAACTTCAGCATGAGATTACCAAGTTTTAAACTTAGACACATACTTGATTTTGCCTGAAGGTTTTCCATCTTGTACGCGTCCAGGGAATGGTAAAAATTAGTTCGAGGCACTTGGATTCCCTTGGAGGTTGGCTATTGCTTGTTCTTCGTTAAGTCTGTCATTGCATGTCGCAGAAGTAAACAATGTGCAAAGGAATCCTGTTATCTTCCTCGGTTATTTCTGCGCCTGCGCCGGACATTACATCAAGTTGGCTGGCCAAGAATACTCCCAGTACGAAGAGATCTTGTGTTCAGGATTCTACTGGGAATAGATTAACATATTCATGAAAAGCGTGGGGCAAATCTTGGAGGTCAGGTGAAGGTTATTTTGGGTTTTTAGTTTTTATTGTCTGTCGGACAGTGATATTGAAACGGGTCTTTACATTATCAACGAAAGATGCGTAGGAAGGCGGGAAAGAAATAGAGAATTAAAAGCAAGGAGCCGAGACATAGCGAGATAAAATGGTATCTAAACTGAAGAAAAATTCAAATATTTTCTTCTTCTTCCTCTTCTTCTTCTTCTTCTTCTTCTTCTATATGCTGTGTCCATTCAGAACATGGATGATCATGACTCTCCACAACTTCCTATCCTTTGCAGCTCTTAGTAAGTCTTTTTTGTATCTCTTCTAGTCCCTGCCATTCCAACCATTTACATCAGCTTGTTAGGTATATTTTTCCTACCTGCCTCTGCTTTCAATATCTCCTGTGAGTGCCAAATTTTCCAAGCCCTCCTTCCTCATTACGTACCATAGATATCTCAACTGTCGCTTTCTGATTCCAATGAGAAGTATTTACTAAGCGTAGATTAGATATGGAACAAGGCCATAAGTATCAAGCACCCAGTGGGGATCGAACGCATACTCCGCTGTATTTGATCTAACAAGACTAGCTAACTGCTAACAATTACAATACTTATGTTAAAACAATTCCCAGATAAATTAAATTGTTGCCCTTTCCTTGATGCCGGTGTCTGTAAATGGGCCGTTTCTTCTTGCTACAAAACGGTAAGTTTGGCATATAAAGAGAAGAAAAGAAAGAGAGATAGAGACAAGAAATTGAGAAAATGAATGAAATAGAGAAAGGTTGGTGGGGTGGAAATCGTACATCATCATATCATCTTGTTCGGAGAATTCGCCAACTGCAAGCGGCTACGTGGAGGCCCGAACGAACGCTTCACGGATCAGTTGAAAACTTCCCTGACACAGGCCGACATCGACACCGAGACCACGAGAAATCGTTACTGCAAATCGGTCTTCCTAGAGCAGGACTATCTGGAAGGAGGATACAAAGACTTTCGAGTCCAACCGTCAAAATGAACAGGATCCGCGACGTGTTGTCAGGGGGGTGGGCTCGGCCAGCAGCATACACCACCAACACTATTCTGTGACTCATGTTCACGACACCACAAACATCTCCACCACACCAGTTGGGAGAAGGAGAATAAGAGGAGAGGATGACGATTCTGATGTTCTGATGCAAGCTGGTGCCAACGACGATAGCTGTATTAGAAAATTTTTGAAACAATGAAAGCAGATAATATTCTAAGAATTCAAACATTGAAATGATATGCCACGGAACTACCCGAGGTATCAACTATGTAGACCGCTTCGCAAATAGCGCAGCGTATGACAGCACCAGACAAGAAGCAATCCTCCAAAGTATCAACTACATAGACCGCTTCGCAAATGACACAGCGTATGACACCATCAGACAAGGAGCTGACCTCCAAGGCATCACCTACGTAGACCGCTGACACAATCAAACAAAAAATGACACCAGCCGCTCCGCAAATGACACAATCAGACAAAAAGCAGACCCCCAAGGCATCACCTACGTAGACCGTTTTGCACCAAATAACGCAGCGTATGACACCATCAGACAAAAGCTGACCTCCAAGGTATCACCTAGGTAGACTACGTCGCAAATGACGCAGCGTATGACACAATCAAACAAAAAGCAGACCTCTAAGGCATCACCTACGTAGACCGCTCCGCAAATGACGGAGCGTATGACACAATCAGACAAAAAGCAGACCCCCAAGGCATCACCTACGTAGACCGCTTCGCGAATGACACCGCGTATGACACCATCAGACAAAGAGCTGACCTCCAAGGTATCACCTACGTAGACCACCTCGCAAATGACGCAGCGTATGACACAATCAGACAAAAAGCAGAACTCCAAGGCATCACCTACATAGACCGCTCCGAAAATGACACAGCGTATGACACAATCAGAGAAAAAGCAGATCTCCAAGGCATCACCTACGTAGACCGCTCCGAAAATGACACAGCGTATGACACAATCAGACAAAAAGCAGACCCCCAAGGCATCACCTACGTAGACCGTTTTGCAAATAACGCAGCGTATGACACCATCAGACAAGGAGCTGACCTCCAAGGTATCACCTAGGTAGACTACGTCGCAAATGACGCAGCGTATGACACAATCAAACAAAAAGCAGACCTCTAAGGCATCACCTACGTAGACCGCTTCGCGAATGACACCGCGTATGACACCATCAGACAAAGAGCTGACCTCCAAGGTATCACCTACGTAGACCACCTCGCAAATGACGCAGCGTATGACACAATCAGACAAAAAGCAGAACTCCAAGGCATCACCTACATAGACCGCTCCGAAAATGACACAGCGTATGACACAATCAAACAAAAAGCAGACCTCTAAGGCATCACCTACGTAGACCGCTCCGCAAATGACACAGCGTATGACACAATCAGACAAAAAGCAGACCCCCAAGTCATCACCTACGTAGACCGTTCCGAAAATGACACAGCGTAATACACAATCAGACAAAAAGCAGACCTCTAAGGCATCACCTACGTAGACCGCTCCGAAAATGACACAGCGTATGACACAATCAGACAAAAAGCTGACCTCCAAGGCATCACCTACGTAGACCGCTCCGCAAATGACACAGCGTATGACACAATCAGACAAAAAGCAGACCCCCAAGGCATCACCTACGTAGACCGTTCCGAAAATGACACAGCGTATGACACAATCAGACAAAAAGCAGACCCCCAAGGCATCACCAACGTAGACCGTTCCGAAAATGACACAGCGTATGACACAATCAGACAAAAAGCAGATCTCCAAGGTATCACCTACGTAGACCACTTCACAAATGACACAGCGTATGACACAATCAGACAAAAAGCAGATCTCCAAGGCATCACCTACGTAGACCGCTCCGAAAATGACACAGCGTATGACACAATCAGACAAAAAGCAGACCTCTAAGGCATCACCTACGTAGACCGCTCCGCAAATGTCACAGCGTATGACACAATCAGACAAAAAGCAGACCTCTAAGGCATCACCTACGTAGACCGCTCCGCAAATGACACAGCGTATGACACAATCAGAGAAAAAGCAGATCTCCAAGGCATCACCTACGTAGACCGCTCCGAAAATGACACAGCGTATGACACAATCAGACAAAAAGCAGACCTCTAAGGCATCACCTACGTAGACCGCTCCGCAAATGACACAGCGTATGACACAATCAGACAAAAAGCAGACCTCTAAGGCATCACCTACGTAGACCGCTCCGAAAATGACACAGCGTATGACACAATCAGACAAAAAGCAGACCTCTAAGGCATCACCTACGTAGACCGCTCCGCAAATGACACAGCGTAATACACAATCAGACAAAAAGCAGACCTCTAAGGCATCACCTACGTAGACCGTTCCTAAAATGACACAGCGTATGACACAATCAGACAAAAAGCAGACCTCCAAGGCATCACCTACGTAGACCGCTCCGCAAATGACACAGCGTATGACACAATCAGACAAAAAGCAGACCCCCAAGGCATCACCTACGTAGACCACTTCACAAATGACACCGCGTATGACACCATCAGATAAGAAGCAAACCATGTAATTACTGTCTTGAAGCAGAAGTTGAACTCGTATATAGTGATTTTCTAAGTGCTGCTTAGATGTGGCACAAGGCCGGAGGTATGGAACACCCAGTGAGGATCGAACTCACTACTCAGTCGCCGAGGTGCCCAAACTGGTATATATTTTGCTTGGTTGTTTTTGTTTAGTGGCCTATCAACCTCTCTATATTATGAAATGCCAAACTCTAAATATTTTAAATGGAATCTTACGTCTTCAACTAGAGATATTTTGCGCAGATTTATACTTTCTAGTTAAACGTATATTTTAAAGATGTTATATATTTTGATATAACCAATTTTCTTAAGCTAGGACATTATACTGACGTTTTTAATATTTTTCAAATAGTTTTCTCATGTTGTTTACCTTATAGCATTTGTGCCGTACCGACTGAGTCTTTTCAACCTCCCGTGTACTCTCAGAAAGGGCCAAAGAGTTTTGCCTGTTACATGGCCATTTATACAAGGGTCAAGGAAAGATCAGCCATCAGGTTTCCGTCCTTTACAAGTCGTCATCCACGGCAAACAGATGGCCTCATTGGAGAGATTGGGATCTTACTCCTCTGCAGAGGTTCAGTCGGCGTATTACACAACACCAGACGAAAAGGGACTGAAATGACATAGATACGTCATAATAGTCAATAATCTTTCCACTTGAATCCAACAAGCTGCCACCTGAGGCAAAAAAAAAATAACAATTCTCACAAAGAAAAAAAGATAATTACAAAGATTAATGTTTCGTGTCCATTTAGAACCTTCCCGATAATGCCTAAATTAAATACCATCTTAATAAATTTTGTCTCTTTGTTATGTCTTCTAAAACTTGTTCCGTCAGCCATTTTCTCAAGCTCGCCTGATAGGTTATATGTCGTTTTCCGCTGTTTCTTTTGCCTTCAATGCGTCCTGTGAATATCAAATTTTCTAAGCCCTGAGTACAGAACTCTTACGTAATATGAGTCTTCCTATATGACGGTGAATGCTGTACAATTTTCTCACATATGAAGAAGAGGCCGGAAGTAACAGAAATGTTGATTTACAGAAGGATGATAAGAATATCATTATCTAAACATGTGAGTAATGAGGAAGTTTTAAGGAAAATGGCAACAAAAACACACATAGTCAGAAGCAAAAAAAGACAGTTGAGATTTCTAGGGCAAATAATGAATGATTGATTCGTTTTTACGGGTTATCAACTCTTTGTAGTTTATTTAAAGCCAGAAAATATTTTTAGATTGTAAGAATTTTGCTTTCTTTTTTTTTTGTTTTGTTCTTTTGTAGATAATAATGGTTTTATTTATACTCGTCGCACTAATTAACCCATAGCTGAGGGAGAAAAGTTGTGAATACGTTTCCCAGCGGTATTTGCGGGTAAGCGAATATAACGAACCCAAATCGAATTGGAATTCACCTCTTCGATTAACAATTACGAAAAATTACCGATTACACCACCGGCACATCCACGCTTATAGTGCTTGGTATTCCCAAGCGGTCACCCATCTAAGTGACCAGGCTCGACGTTGCTTAACTTAGGTGGTCGTACGGGAACTGCTGCTTCAACGTGATATTTCCCTAACCGAGCATCTAGTCTTAACAGGGTCCGAACCCTTTTTACGCAGACTTGTGGATCATGACGAATTTTCCATGCTGGAGTCGCTTTCCCACAGTCGTAAAGTTGCTAATTCCACTGCAAATGTTTGAATTGGCTCCATTCAGACCTGCAGAGGGGTTGGATAAATCCAGAGAGGAAGACACACCCTTATCTTACGCGTCTTTCTATTTTTCCGTGGTTACTCAGTTCATTTTGTTTCCGTTTGTTTCCAGTATAATTTCTGGATTATTCTAGATTTTTTTTCCAAATCGATCGAGTTATCCTAGCACTTCAACTAGATCCTCGTGCCATACTTTGCAAATGCAAAGAACCAAGCTGTAACGTTGTGCATATTGAAGTTATAAATAGACTGACGGTTCGGATAATCAAAAAATAAATTTAAATAAATAAACTGCAAATTCTGTCTGTCCGTCAGTGTGTGTAAAACTCGGGCCACACTTTCTCTTCATAGACATATTATACCTTTTTTGGAATCAGGATGATCCCAGAATTGAAAATATCCCTTTAATCTTGTGCTGGAACATTGGGACAGTTAAAAATTCAAATTTTAAAATAACTAAAATAAATTAGTGATTTTAAAAATATTCAACTTATATTGAGTTTAAAGTAACACAAAAACTTAGTGAATTAAAAGAAATGTTTTAAATTCAGTTTAAAATTACTGCAAAACTTGTAAACTGAGGAAATCTGTTTTATTTCCTGAAAATCCCAAGGAGCCAGAATTTCTTGACGTGACGTTTTGATGTTCCGAAAAATGTGTGATTTGAAGAACTCAGTTTTCGACCTGAATTGAATTTCGGCCAAAATCGGATTTTTGGACTAAATCGATTCTTTGGCGGGAATTGGACCTAGAGCCGAAACAGAGTTAAAGTGACATTTTGAACTTACATGGAGTGAATTTAAAAATTCAGTTATATCTTCGAAATTATCATTACTGTTTACTGAGCTAAACCAAAGGTCTCTTTACTTTTGGGACAGAGCTAGGTTAAATGCCCACGGGGTCTGCTGCTTATAAACTAGTAACTAATAAATTTGAAAAATATTAGACAAACTGTACAGAATTTCAGACAAGATTGTTTCAATATTATTTTGCCAACCGCCAATCTAAAAACAGAAATATGGGAGAAAATGAAATTGAACATAGAACAGGCAACCCTAGATATAGTTTCGCTCCACATCGCAAGTTGCTGCAAAGCGAAAACATTAACCTTAAAATCTCGACTCATCTTCTTAAATACACTAGTCAGATCAAGAGTTTCCCATGCATGCTATGCAAAGTTTTTAGGAAATATCTAAACTGTCAGCTATATGCAACCGTTTTCTCAAATAAATGATTAAAACTGGCTTAGAGTGAATGAAGCCTGTAGGTCTTAAAAGAGGACTGGCCTTCATCGAATGACGAGAACTGGCGCTATAGAATCACAAACAAACTGTACCAGATAACAGAAAACACATCAGTTGAGAACTACTACAGCAGCAACAACTAAAATGAATAGCACATGTAACCCAAGTGAAAAACAATTACATATTAGAGATATTGATATTCCACACGACAAGGAAAGAAACCTCCATCAATAACTGGAAAGATGGAAGCTTGAGAAACCTATTTTCCTGAAAAATTCTTTTAAGAGAAATATTTTATAAATTTCAACCGAAATTGACCATTAGGTCAATGAATGCCCAATATTTCCTTATAGGGAAACAGCTGATATTAACAATATCATTAGTTTTTGCTTAACGAGGAAAACAGACTCAACTATAACAATTCATGACTACTTGATGACTCACTTAGTCTTGTAGCTTAGCAGTTATCTATCGAAAATATTCATAGATAAAATAGGGAAATCCTAAATTCATGGTAGCCGCCCATATAAAATATATATATATATATATATATATATATATATATATAATTATTTATTCGAAAATTATAACATAAATATGTTATAAAATCACTACAAAAATAGCCATTTTGTTTCAACACTTCTGGTGTCTGAACTAGTGACGGTGTTGAAAGCGATGGCTCTAATTTCAACACCATCACTTGATAAAACTCCAGAAGTGTTGAAACAAAATGGCTATTTTTGTAGTGATTTTATAACATATTTTATGTTATGATTTTCGAATAAATAATTATAATTAATCTACTCTGTATTGAGCACTCTTTTAAGAACAGCATTTTTTGGTTACTGGAATTTATTCCGTATATACCAATCATATACTTGTATTCAAACAGATATATATATATATATATATATATATATATATATATATATATATATAAAACCCTGAAAATTTATTTTCGGTTGAGTTCTCTGAGGAGGAAGTGTGAGTTTGTAAACAGTGACTATTACGGCTAATGATGCAAGACTATTCAGTAATGCGAATCGATTTCTCTAAGTCACTGGGTGTTTATCTAAAAAAATACTCTTAAATTTACCTTTAACAACTTACGGGTAGAATCAATTAACTCCAATTCAGCCGTGTTTCGATCCTAGCTAGAGGCACGGGACGTCTAGACACACTGATGAGCTGTGATACAGCGAAACAGTCTCTGTGGATGACTATATATATATATATATATATATATATATATATATATATATATATATATATATATATATATATATAGCGTTATTTAATTTTCTTAGCAAGGCAAGACGGTAGTAATGACCTTGTGCATGTGTATGTATGCGTGTGTGGCTTTAGCGATTTTTGAGACGCCCATCTGAGGGGACAAGATTCAATTCGTCGTCATCGAAAGTTCTATGCGGGTTGAGAGGCATCAATATCTAATCATTTTTCATTAGCTTCAAATTAATTTAACGTAACTAATTGTGGTCTGCACTTTGCACGGAAAACTCAATTAGAAGATTAATCAATTTGCTGCAATTTAATTTGGCTTTCAGGAAGCTAACTTGAATATGTAATTTTATGCCAGGATTTATCAGTAAATAGTTACAGAAAGACGGCTTTGTACGCAAGCGTATATGTTGGCTTCTGTGTGCACTCGTTCGTGTGTGCGTGTGTGCTTTTTTGAAAAATATTGTGTGCGGATTCATGTCTAAATACGTTCATTCGTTTTTATTTTTTTTAGTATGTGACCAAGTGTGTTTAATATGTGAGTATATTTAGTGTGTGTATGTGTGTTTACTATTTTGTTTTATTTTTGGATGTAACTATATGTGTTTAATATGTGTGTGTGCGTTTAGTGCGTCTGTGTACTTTTTTTGGGATGTAACTAGTTTTGTTTAATATGTGTTTGTTTACTGAGTTTGTGTTTGTACATTTTTTTTTACCAGGTGTGTTTAATATTTGTGTGCTTTTAGTACGTGTGTAGATTTTATGGATCTAACTAGGTGCATTTAATGTGTGTTAGTCTAGTTTGTGTGTGTGTGTGTGTGTGTGTGTGTGTGTGTGTGTGTGTGTGTGTGTGGACTATTTTTTTTTTTTGTATTTGACCAGATGCCTTTAATATTTGTGATTAGTGTGTGTGCGTACATTTTTTTATGTAACGAGGTGTGTTTAATATGCGTTTGTTTAGTGACTGTGGGGGGTGCGTGTGTGTGTATATCTTTTTGAAAATAGTGTATGCGGATTTATGCATATATCCGTTTATGCGTTTTTTGGTTTTGTTTCATATATGTAACTGGGTGTATTTAGTGTTTATAAATCTTCTCACCCGTGTTTAACTTTTGTAGCTTTGCTCGGGACGTATATAAGAATATTTCTCTACATTAAATATATCTCAAGCAACATTTTAAAATTGTTACCTATGCGTTTTTCTTGGTAATGTATTAGCTCGTGCTAACGTTTTCCGAATTCTTTGAAATGTGACGATTGTGATGTACAATTCTTTGAAATGTGACGATTGTGATATACAATTTTTGAAATGTGACGATTGTGATGTACAATTCATTGAAATGTGACGATTGTGATGTACAATTCTTTGAAATGTGACGATAGTGATGTACAATTCTTTGAAATGTGACGATTGTGATGTACAATTCTTTGAAATGTGACGATTGTGATGTTAAATTCTTTGAAATGTGACGATTGTGATGTACAATTCTTTGAAATGTGACGATAGTGATGTACAATTCTTTGAAATGTGACGATTGTGATGTACAATTCTTTGAAATGTGACGATAGTGATGTACAATTCTTTGTAATGTGACGATTGTGATGTACAATTCTTTGATGAAATGTGACGATTGTGATGTACAATTCTTTTGAAATGTGACGATTGTGATGTACAATTCTTTGATGAAATGTGACGATTGTGATGTACAATTCTTTGAAATGTGACGATGGTGATGTACAATTCTTTGAAATGTGACGATTGTGATGTACAATTCTTTGATGAAATGTGACGATTGTGATGTACAATTCTTTGAAATGTGACGATTGTGATGAACAATTCTTTGAAATGTGACGATTGTGATGTACAATTCTTTGATGAAATGTGACGATTGTGATGTACAATTCTTTGATGAAATGTGACGATTGTGATGTACAATTCTTTGAAATGTGACGATTGTGATGTACAATTCTTTGATGAAATGTGACGATTGTGATGTACAATTCTTTGAAATGTGACGATGGTGATGTACAATTCTTTGAAATGTGACGATTGTGATGTACAATTCTTTGATGAAATGTGACGATTGTGATGTACAATTCTTTGAAATGTGACGATTGTGATGTTAAATTCTTTGAAATGTGACGATTGTGATGTACAATTCTTTGAAATGTGACGATAGTGATGTACAATTCTTTGAAATGTGACGATTGTGATGTACAATTCTTTGAAATGTGACGATAGTGATGTACAATTCTTTGTAATGTGACGATTGTGATGTACAATTCTTTGATGAAATGTGACGATTGTGATGTACAATTCTTTGAAATGTGACGATTGTGATGTACAATTCTTTGATGAAATGTGACGATTGTGATGTACAATTCTTTGAAATGTGACGATGGTGATGTACAATTCTTTGAAATGTGACGATTGTGATGTACAATTCTTTGATGAAATGTGACGATTGTGATGTACAATTCTTTGAAATGTGACGATTGTGATGAACAATTCTTTGAAATGTGACGATTGTGATGTACAATTCTTTGATGAAATGTGACGATTGTGATGTACAATTCTTTGATGAAATGTGACGATTGTGATGTACAATTCTTTGAAATGTGACGATTGTGATGTACAATTCTTTGATGAAATGTGACGATTGTGATGTACAATTCTTTGAAATGTGACGATGGTGATGTACAATTCTTTGAAATGTGACGATTGTGATGTACAATTCTTTGATGAAATGTGACGATTGTGATGTACAATTCTTTGAAATGTGACGATTGTGATGTACAATTCTTTGAAATGTGACGATAGTGATGTACAATTCTTTGATGAAATGTGACGATTGTGATGTACAATTCTTTGATGAAATGTGACGATTGTGATGTACAATTCTTTGAAATGTGACGATTGTGATGTACAATTCTTTGATGAAATGTGACGATTGTGATGTACAATTCTTTGAAATGTGACGATAGTGATGTACAATTCTTTGAAATGTGACGATTGTGATGTACAATTCTTTGAAATGTGACGATTGTGATGTTAAATTCTTTGAAATGTGACGATTGTGATGTACAATTCTTTGAAATGTGACGATAGTGATGTACAATTCTTTGAAATGTGACGATTGTGATGTACAATTCTTTGAAATGTGACGATAGTGATGTACAATTCTTTGTAATGTGACGATTGTGATGTACAATTCTTTGATGAAATGTGACGATTGTGATGTACAATTCTTTGAAATGTGACGATTGTGATGTACAATTCTTTGATGAAATGTGACGATTGTGATGTACAATTCTTTGAAATGTGACGATGGTGATGTACAATTCTTTGAAATGTGACGATTGTGATGTACAATTCTTTGATGAAATGTGACGATTGTGATGTACAATTCTTTGAAATGTGACGATTGTGATGAACAATTCTTTGAAATGTGACGATTGTGATGTACAATTCTTTGATGAAATGTGACGATTGTGATGTACAATTCTTTGATGAAATGTGACGATTGTGATGTACAATTCTTTGAAATGTGACGATTGTGATGTACAATTCTTTGATGAAATGTGACGATTGTGATGTACAATTCTTTGAAATGTGACGATGGTGATGTACAATTCTTTGAAATGTGACGATTGTGATGTACAATTCTTTGATGAAATGTGACGATTGTGATGTACAATTCTTTGAAATGTGACGATTGTGATGTTAAATTCTTTGAAATGTGACGATTGTGATGTACAATTCTTTGAAATGTGACGATAGTGATGTACAATTCTTTGAAATGTGACGATTGTGATGTACAATTCTTTGAAATGTGACGATAGTGATGTACAATTCTTTGTAATGTGACGATTGTGATGTACAATTCTTTGATGAAATGTGACGATTGTGATGTACAATTCTTTGAAATGTGACGATTGTGATGTACAATTCTTTGATGAAATGTGACGATTGTGATGTACAATTCTTTGAAATGTGACGATGGTGATGTACAATTCTTTGAAATGTGACGATTGTGATGTACAATTCTTTGATGAAATGTGACGATTGTGATGTACAATTCTTTGAAATGTGACGATTGTGATGAACAATTCTTTGAAATGTGACGATTGTGATGTACAATTCTTTGATGAAATGTGACGATTGTGATGTACAATTCTTTGATGAAATGTGACGATTGTGATGTACAATTCTTTGAAATGTGACGATTGTGATGTACAATTCTTTGATGAAATGTGACGATTGTGATGTACAATTCTTTGAAATGTGACGATGGTGATGTACAATTCTTTGAAATGTGACGATTGTGATGTACAATTCTTTGATGAAATGTGACGATTGTGATGTACAATTCTTTGAAATGTGACGATTGTGATGTACAATTCTTTGAAATGTGACGATAGTGATGTACAATTCTTTGATGAAATGTGACGATTGTGATGTACAATTCTTTGATGAAATGTGACGATTGTGATGTACAATTCTTTGAAATGTGACGATTGTGATGTACAATTCTTTGATGAAATGTGACGATTGTGATGTACAATTCTTTGAAATGTGACGATTGTGATGTACAATTCTTTGAAATGTGACGATAGTGATGTCAAGCCACATGTGACGGCGACACCTGGTCCAGGGTCGAATCCTTTGGTTACGGCGCCAACTGTGACGTCGCTCCTCCTGGTCGCTCTTCGCTGTTCCAAGTGTGCCGTTCCAACCCCTTGGTTAGATGATTACCAGCCCCCCTTTCCCAACCCGCTTCCAACACCTGGTTACTAGGGTAACTGTACTGATCTCCGGTCTGTCTACCCACGCTGTGTTTAGATCTTAGACAGACGGGATCAAACAGGGATTGGGGCCGTATGCATGTTGAGTCCGACGGGGTGGCAAAACACAAGTAAAAGAAAAACTCACGAGACAAAAATCACTGATAAAAAAAGGGTAACAACCTTTTATATCTAATGTTCGTTACATAAAAATTGTTCTTACTTCCCGACCCGCTTTGTGGACTGTGGCACCAAGCTTCTATCATACAACTTAAAGACTTCGAATTGTCTACTCTTCAGAATTGTGTATGTCGGAGTGTGGTCTAGTTCGACACTGGGGCTAACCTCTACCAGTCGTTCACAGCTGATTCTTCTCTTCGGCTTGAGTTGGACGTATTTCTTCACTTCGATTTGGTTTGGTCGAATTTCTGTTCTTGGGCTTGGTTTGATTTCAACTTCTTCTTCTTCCGTCCTGCAACTCTTTTCTGTCGACTGAGGTTGAACTGATTTGCTTGTTTGGCCTGCAACTTTGCTGCCTGTCTGAGGTGATCTGAGCTCTCTGTCGTCTGAGGTGATCTGAGCTCTCTGTCGTCTGAGGTGATCTCAACTGAGCTCTCTGTCGTCCGGGGCTGAACTCAACTGCAACTCTCTGTCGTCCGAGGTGATCTCTTCTCGCTGCCGTCCGGGGCTGAACTGATTTCGTCGACTGGGGTCCTGCTTTTATTGACGCCGCAACAAACTGGGGTGGGTCTGTCGGCGTCAGGGCCCTCTCGATAATTCCAAAAGTCGCATTACTTCTGATTTCCCATTATCGCTCTTATTTTCACCCCTACTTCCTCACAGTGCCTCTGGTGGGGAGGCGCATACCCATCTCTCCCGGTCTCTCGTATGTCAGGTGACCGTTTTCGACCAATGGGTCTTGATCGAGCGTCCTTTCTCCTCTTCTCGCATATCACGTGACCGCTTTCGGCCAATGAGATTCTGGTTGGGCGTGTGACGTCTCCAATCGGGCGTGGCTTATCCCGGCTTTTGTTCTGGGAAATAGACACCTTGCTAAAAAACAAAATCTAATTTGGCCTTTTTCGCACGTACGACAAATGACAATATCGGCCTTTCTCACCTTCCTGGTCTTTGTCAAAACAGCCTGCCGCTAATTAGATGTGACTTCAGGAAGAATATTGGCGCTATCTGTGATCCAAGACAATCGTTTTTCACCTCTTTGTTTTGTGCTCAGACCTGATAGTCAAACATCTTAATTATCTGAATTGAAAATGTCTTCACTTCATCATCGTGGGAGTTCTGATTTTTAACAGGTCAGAATCTGTATACAATTCCAGCGGTCACCTTCTCATCCCAAAAGACACTTTTCCCCCGATTAATATTTCGTTTACATTGTTCTAAAAAATCCCATTTCTCCAAATTGATAATGAGTCTTCTACACAAAAGTAGGCCAGATGCTTCGACCGACATTTTTATCAATCGCATATATGTTCATACACTTTTACCAAGCCTGTTTTCTTTCTTTCTTTTTAATTCTATTCTCCCAAATAACAATTCCCATTGTCTTTTTAAAATTCGGTCAGGCACGTTGGCCTAGATACCTTTTTTGACACCTGTTTTCGCTAATGACCGGCCTTTTTGCATTACTCATTCTCTTTCTCCCTTTTCCTCTCTTTCTTTTTCTTTTCCCCTTCTTTTCTTTCTTCCCTTAGGATCGCCTAATACAATTAGAGAATTATTCTCAAAACTCAATTATTCTTCGTCTAAAAAACTAACAACTGGTTAATAAACCGAATAAAAAAATTAAATCATATTTCTATGAATATTTCTTTTTTCTAATAATGCAAGATGCCACACACACTTATGGGCCTTTCTTCCATTTACCAACTAGTTTTAAAAGTTCCGAACATCCAGATTACTCCTATGCAATACTCCTGATCTAATCAATTAAGGGAACATTTTCAATGTCGCTTCGAGGGTGTTGGGTAAGGATTACTGAGGTTAGTCTGGCTTACAAATGAGTGAGTTCGATCCTTACTAGGTTTGCCCAACCCATATTCGACAACAAATGACGCCCAAGGAATGAAATTTCACAAAATCAGCCAACCAAGCAAAAACAATTTCAGTTATTGAAAACTTACGTCAAAATTGAAATCCTAAATACGTTGGTTAAAATAGATCTGCTTCCCTGGTGAATGTGATTTCAAACCTTGGTTCGGCAAAGTCGCCTACTTTGGTTCAGACGAAACGGACAAGCGACATAACAGTGAAGAAGAAGAAAAAGAATGATAGAGAAAATACGACATATCTTTTAAACACAGGAAACGGAATCCCCCGTGGATCTATGATTTACTCAGGTTGGAATTTCCAGGAAGCACACACTGCGAAATTCTGAAGAAGTCTAAAGGAATTAGGGGTCGAAAATTTGTGAGTTTACCAACAAAGCTGATCATAATGTTCCGAACAGCAAAACATATAATAATAATTCATCATCTCGAAAATTCCGAGAACACGGAAATAGGATATTAAAGAAAAAAATAATCACGGAAGTATCAAAAATTGTTTCGAACCTTGTCACAAGCAGTATTCGTGGTGACAAGTTTTTAACCCGAGAGACTCGTTAAACGGAGAGATCTGTCTATTGAACACGGTAGACCTATTAATTTGCCAGGATACAAACCTCTTCAACTGAGTTCTTCTTCGTGTATGTACATACTGATAGTTATCTGGTATATATATATATATATATATATATATATATATATATATATATATATTGCTTAGGAGTAGAATCTTCGATCCCAGCTTGAAGAAATCGGATGTCTACGACTCTGATGAGCTGTGGAACAGTCTGTCTGTGGATGACAATATATACGTGCGCCTGAAAAATTATTTCCGTTGAGTAAACAGTGACTATTACTGCTGCTGATGCAAGATTCTTCATTAAGACGAATCGTGTTCTCCAGTCACAGGCGTGTTTATCTAAAAATAAATACTTCTAAAATTCACCTTCATCCTTGCCGTGCGCCGATGGCGGATGGGTAGAGTCTTCGATCCTGTCTTTACGCAATCTGGTGTCTAGTACACTTATGAGCACTGAAACAGCGAAACAATCTGTGGATGACAATATATATATATATATATATATATATATATATATATATAGCTTAGACAGGAAAACACCCAAACGCTCAATGCATAGACTATCCAGAGTAAAAAACGCTTACTAACATCAACAATCTACTGCTCCAGTAGCTACTGAAGTTTCACGCTCTCGCGATCTACAGGTGACTAGAATATATATATATATATATATATATATATATATATATATATATATATTCTAGTCACCTGTAGATCACCTGACGATTGCATATAGCATGAAACAGTCTGTCGCCTCTAAGTGTTGACTTCTATGTTCACTTTATATATATATATATATATATATATATATATATATATATATATATATATATGGTTGGATAGATGTGAGTTTGTGACCCTGGGTTTCACGCTTTAGTGATCGTCAGACAAACTGATTAATGTTTTAAAAAATTGGGGTTTATGTAGATTGCGTGTATTGGTGTAATTGTGGAAGTGGTGGGGGAAACTTCGTCGTTTTGTCATTCATCGTACTAACGCAAACATCGATGTATGCAGACATATACATACTTGGTCGTCCGTCGGGTCTCATACATATATAAACATATGTGGGCAGTTTCGGATATTACATATGTATGTATACGGGTGGTGTTATGTCTATACATACGCATTTGTATGTTGAAATGTTGAAATTTAAACATTGTAAGTGTGGCGGAAATGTCTCGTTAATGTCTCGTGAATGTATACATGGCATATTATGTATTTTTCCGCCGAAAAATATTTCCTCGCATGTATGTATATACGTGTGGTGGGGTTTGTGTAAAATTATGATAGGTCAAAATTATTATTATTTATATTTATTTTTAAATTTTTGAAAAAAAAAAGGGGGGTTATTTGTTATATTTAAAGCTGGTTATTTGTTTGTTTTTGGTGACTGTGTATATGTAACAGGTAGAACTTTGTAATCCTTATTGGATAATTTATATGGTGATGTTTAATATTCAATGTGCTGGGTGAGAGGGTAGTTCAATTTAATAACTGGTCTATATGATATGATGTGATAGTAATGTTTCAAGGGATTGGAGACAATGATAATATAATTAGCTAATAGTTATTGTAAATTGGTAGAAATTGTAAATTGGTAGAAATGATTAGTAACGGTGGTGGGAGAATGATAAAACCATGAATGCAGTTATAGTGGTGGTAGTTAGTGGTGGTAGCTTGAACTAAAAAGAGGTTGTTGGTGTTTTATTTTATTTTTATTTTATTTTGTTATATGTCTTAATTTATTTTGGTATAAATCCTGATAATAGGTATTCTGTGTAAAATTATGGTGCCTGGTAATAGGTGTTTATTCTCATGGTTACATATGGAAATTATATCTGATCATATTGTTTTAAGGTATTAAATATGCTGGGGGAGTAATAAAGATTGTAGTGGATTTATATGTTAATAGTGGGTGTGATGTGTAAGTGATGGTGCTGTGTGTTGGTGGTAATGATAATATTATTAGTTAATAGTAATTGTAAAGTGGTAAAAGTGATTACTAATGGTGGTGCAATGATAATAATGATAGATGCAATTATTTTGATGGTATCTTGAAATTAAATTGTGATTGTTGGTGGTTTGTCTGTTTTATCCGTTTGGTATGAATTCGGATAATAGTTACTTGAGCGCTTTCTAATAAGTACCGCATATAATATATAAATAATTATACATATATATATATTTATTTATATTTATATACACTTTTCACACACACACACACACACACACACACACATATATATATATATATATATATATATATATATATATATATATATATATATATATTCTTCCTGTTCTTATTAATATTATTAGTGGCATGATGACAAAGAAAACCTGGAAAATATTTTAAATGATGAATCTATGAAAGAATGTTTTTGATATATAAATGTTGAAGCTTAAGATATCAGACTGATAAATAAATCTCAATATATATTTATTTTCTTGTCCCAGAAATTCTTTTAAATTTCTGACATCCCTACATCATTATATTGTCTATTCTGGCTTACATAGGCAGATTTTGGTTAACTTACTACTATTTTTTCCTTCCTTTCTGTAGTTGTTTTCCCTTTTATGTCTGAGTTAAGCAACTATTTTCTTAATAATTATTTTCGATCGATTTTGGACGGTTCATTTAACCCAATTTTTAATATAAATTCTGTCGGTATTTTTATTCAAAAGATTGAAACTACTACTAATGCTATTGTTAAAATACTGGTAGGTATCAATATATGTTTGTATGTATTATTATTATATATTATTATTAATTATGTAATTAATTCCATCCGATAATGACACTAAGACGCAAAGAGTTACTGAGAGTTAAAGAATAAGAAGAATTTAGAAAAAACAAAAAAAACATTTTTCAGGAAGATGGCGATTTACACAGTGTGTAGGAGAAAAGAAAGAAAACAGAACTTACAGTTACATAAACCTGTCTGTCTGTGGTTATTTTAAACAGTATATTTATTTTCCTCTACTGACCAGAATATACGGAAGATCTTATTAATATATATATATTCTTACTCTGTCCTGGACATTGAGTTCTACCAGGATTCTATCCTCTTGGAGTTTTTTATATGTATATGTATGTGTATGTATGTATGTATGTATATATTTTTATATATATATATATATATATATATATATATATATATATATATATATATATATATATATATATATATGTGTGTGTGTGTGTGTGTGTGTGTGTGCATTAATCACTAATATTATCTATCTATCTATCTATCTATCTATAAATGACACCTTCTCTCTATATACATATATAAGTAGTGACACCTTCTCTCATAACTTCCTTCTCTCTTTTTCTCTCTATGGATTTTTTTCCTCTCTACCCCTTCGATATCAATATATAACTTCCGTTAAGTTAACCGTTTAAATGTGTCAATATCTGCTAACTCACTCATGTCTTCTCTCTCCCCCCTCACTTCCTCACTTCGTTAATTTATATATGTTTAATACGGCCCGTCAAAAATATGTAAATTTTCTTTTCATTTTTTGTTTGGAAGTAAAGTCTGATGATCCGCAGTCCTTTAAAAGGGCTGTGGTGAAATAATTTATTACATGGAACCTTAAAGTGGTCTGTTTTTATTTAAATTATTTGCTCTGGATTTACATTGAGCTCTCTGGATTTTATCCTCCTTAGGTTTACCCATACGCATTACCTAGTTTTTCATAAACTATATATATGTAGTGGTTGGCTAGGGTCACCGTGAATATAATAAAGAAGGAAGGCTGTGTTCTTGTAAAACAACACCCCACATGAATAATGCACAACAAACACGAGAGAAAAATAATCAAGCTCAGTGAACATTAATAAAATATTGTATTAACAATGATATACAAATTACCAACAATAGTATAAAGAAAGTTGTTCCCCTTTTTCCGTAATAAAAAGGGTAAGTTTAGCTAATAAATGTTGAGTACAAATTTGAATGTAATTTAACTACAAAGTTCAATTGAAGTCTTAGCTAAATAAAGAATAGTTCCACAGTGTTTTATCAGTGTAGAAAAATGTAATGTTCATGAGTGATATCAATATGAATTACTCGATTGAGTGATAATTAAGAATTAAAATGTCAGTATAGCGCCGTGCCTTATTTTCCAAGAATTGAACTGCTACTGACTGTTAGCAAACAGCGAGTGTCTTTATATAACTATGGATAGGCTCCGGATAGCTTGGCGCCAAGATATAGAAGAGATACTAAAATACGCGATTGGTCAGGAAATGGACCAATCCGTGATTTTAGAGAAAATTTTGAATTACTTGCGATGGTTAAATTGTCCTATAATAAGTATCATGTATTTATTACCCTGGGTAAGACAGCAAGGCCTTCGACCATAAGGGTTTGAGGAGCTTGAAAGAACATCTTAATTGCTGGTGTTCCCAGGACAACCCTGGCCCGCTTAGGTATAACCTGTTATTATTCTAGCTATGGGCAAATAGTTAACCCCACAATAATTGTCCAAACACTATGAAAGTGTAAAACAGGTTTTAATACCAGCAATACATTTTTGGAAAATTTTTACTAGCAATACATTTTTGAAAAGAAAAATTACCATCCATACATTATTGAAAAAAATTATTATCGGCAATACATTTTTTAAGAATATTAGAAACTATATACTTTTGAAAAAAATGGTAAATAGCAGGACAGACAGGGTTCTATAGCCTTGGATGGCAACTGGTCTAGGAGAAGGACAACTCTGAATTCAAAACCTGAGTGGGGTTGTTTGGGGACCTTGTGGCACGTAGTGCACCAGGTCTCTGTATTCGGCCCTTCAAAAATGGTGGATGGTTCCGCACAAAACCTTCACTACTATAATAATATCGCATGTGCTGGTGACTGGCTGCCGGCTACTAGGAACCGCAAACGTCGAATAGGACGGGAGACACCACTATATATATATATATATATATATAGTGTAGCGGCCAATCGTATTCGAAGATATCCGTCTAGTAGGGCGGCTATTATATCCCTACTGCAGACTCTTGCTCAGGCGCATTTGTGTTTATTCAACACCCGCAGGGCCCACCTTTGGTTTATACTGCAGCTATGCTGTTCAGACCTTAGTTACAGTTTCTGGGAAAGAGCGTTCACGCTCAAGACCTCAGCCACTATGACTTGTGACTTCGTGTTGGCAAAGCTATCGACGACCCCGGATGGTTCCGCCTACCCAATTTTACTCACAAGTCTTGTCTCATCACGTGGTATAGTTTTCAGGCACTTTCCAAAGGTGCCAGACGCTGGGATCGTCCCCGTCCAAGTCCGATAACATCAGGAAGTTTCAAGTCTTCTTCCTCACAAGTCGAACATGCTCAGATTCTGAATGTTCTCAGCACTCGACCACGTGTCAATTACATATATATATATATATATGTGTGTGTGTGTGTGTGTGTGTGTGTGTGTGTGTATGTCTGTGTCCGTGTGAAAAACAGTTGGAGTAAGAATCCACCGTTTGTAGCATTTAATATATATATCCAACTGTTTTCACACACACACATCTATCTATCTATCTATCTATCTATCTATCTATCTATCTATCTATCTCTCTATATATATATATATATCAAATACTACAAACGCTGGATTCTTACTCCAGCTGTTTTTCTCATACACACACACACACACACACACACACAAACAAACAAACAAAATATATATATATATATATATATATATATATATATATATATCAAATGCTACAAACGCTGCATTCTTACTCCAACTGTTTTTTCTCATATATACATACACACACACACACAAACAAAATATATATATATATATATATATATATATATATATATATATACACAGAAAGAGAAAGAGAGAGAAATATATATATATAGAGAGAGATTTTGTTAAATTGCACAAACATTCTACAGCTGTCTGTTTAATATTATTCTTCATAATTTCTTTTGTTGTTTTCACTATTTAATAAGACATTCATCTCAGTCAAAACTGCGTAATAACTATATATTTACATATATATTTATATATATATTTATATATATATATATATATTTATATATATGTATATATATATATGTATATATATACATATATGTATGTATGTATCTATTTATTATATGTATGTATAGTTTTAGTTTTTATTATCATTCTCCTATCTACATACATGAAAATATGCACTCTCATCTCTGCATAAATATATGATTTATAAATTATGTAATACGCGTTTTTCTTTTATTTATGCTGTTTTAACGTCACATTCAATTTTTTACATTCCTTGGGTAAACGTGTTGTTAGCGTAAAGGAGAGCTGGAAATGGAATCATTGAGGAGAGTTCAAATTTGCGAACAATGTAAATATTGTCAATAATCACAATACCTCATCTGAGAATTATAGACATTTTTATAAAAATCAGTTTCGTTTTCCAGTTTAATGTCAGCCAAATAAGTCAAATTTATTCAAATGTTTTCTTAATGCAGATCTTCATTGTCTAATTTCAACTGAGAACTTCGAAAGGAAATTGAAATTTTTTTCTGGGAACATATTGATATACGTAACAGCAATAACACGAAAATGAATCTGTATTCATAAATTTCCATGTTTTAAAAACTGGTAAAACAATTTCAAACATTTTATTTCTGGTTTGTTCTGTTTTACGACATATCAGCCTCAATGGGCTATTTAATGCCGACAAAATTTTTATTGCTGGTAATATTTTTCCTTCAAAATTTTTTCTGGCAATATTTTTTTCCAAAAGATATATAGCTGATGAATTTTTTTTCAAAAATGTATTGCTGGTAATTTTTTTTAATGTATTGTTGGTAATATTTTTTTTTTCTTTAAAAATTTAAATTTCTTTGAAAATTTAAATTTCTTTAAAAAATGCCGGTAATAATTTTTTACTAAGTATTTTTGATATTAAAACCTATTTTTACACTTTCATAGTATTTGGACGCTAGTTTAGGGGTAAACTCTTTGCCTATAGATGGGACCCTAACAGGTGCTACCACCCCGCGATACGATGAACCTGGGAACACCAGCAATTAAAACATGGTTCCACGCTCCTCAAAACCTCCTGATCAGAGGCCTTGCTGTTGGACGTAGTTTATCGTCTTACCCAGGACACGAATCTAGTTTATCTTCATACCCAGGATGGTTAATCTTTTTGACTAGTTAAGTTCCGTTAAATATAAACAATACTAAATCAAATCGAATCAAATCAATACCCATCAATGGCTTGTATGTACTGGGCCTGACGAGAAACTGCACCCGGAAACAAGATGACAAAATAAACGAAACTAAACCAAGAACCTGTTATATGGAATTCGAAAGGTTTCTTTATACAGTCGTGAAATTTTAATTAAAACAGAACTTGAGTTTAAAATTTTTATTTGAATTTTTTGGATGAAGATTTATTATTATTTACATTATTTATATTCGGATTATCATCCTCCTCTTTTTTGTTGTTATCGCAACGTTTCAGCCGTTGTGCACTCCGGCCATCATCAGGTGTATACCGATCCGGGAAACATACAAAGAAATTCCGAATTGGATACTTTATTTAATCTCCGCGGGGAGATTGTTCTTATGTCTAGAGAAGCAGCGTCTAGTTCTTATTTTTATTACTGATCAGTTATTGCTTGCTCTGTTTTCGGAATTCAATGTAGCTTATGTGGATCTGTAGACAAATGATGAAGACCGACGTTTACATCGACCGAAATATTGTGATGACAACGACAAAGATGAGGTCAATAATCCGAATATAGTGTAAATAATTGAATTAAAACGTTTTTTGTAAATTTTATTTCAGATAAAAAAATGGTTATTCAAGGTACCAAGAGACAAGAAAAAATGCGTCAGCTGTGTGATTCTATTTCTGTTGTTAATTACCAACGAAATAAATCAATATTAATAGAAATCAGAGCCTAATCGATCTCTACAAAGATATAAGCAAGTAAAATGTCATGTTAATAATCTTGACATATTAATGAAGCGTCGGAGTTGAAAAATTAATATTCAAGGTTTAATTAATAAAAATTTCTGTGCTACTCGTTTTAATTTTTGCAAAATTTTGAATAATTAAGAAACTGAATGTAACTGGAGATTGATCAGTGGATAAAGGCGTCAGTTAGATCCAGTGACAGGACCCAAAGAGTGTGAGTTCAATACCCGGTTAAGGCAGTTGAGAACTTTCAGAGAGGAATTAACAGGAGATAACTGATAACTGACATCCATTTAAACATGGCACGTGGAACTTGAACAGTCTACCCCAGTGAGCGAAATAAAGGGTTCAGTTCGACATTCCAACCACCTAAAAAGGCCGGAGCGTACAACGGCTGAAACGATATATATATATATATAGAGAGAGAGAGAGACTAAAGACAAAAGAGAAGCCGCAAACGTTTTTTGTTATAAGTTGGATTTTCCATATTTTTGCTACACGGGTTTCGGGTCCCGTGACCTTCATCAAGGGAAGAATGGGTTTTTCCAAAATTTATTTAAAATAATTAATTTTTTCTTTCTTATGTTTAATCATTGTCTTGTATATATATATATATATATATATATATATATATATATATATATATATATACATATATATATATATATATATATATATATATATATATATATATATATATATATATATATATATATATATATATATATATATATATATATATTAGAAATGGACAAAACCTGCATCCTATACGGTAAGGCACGTCAGCGTAAATGACGGTTCCGTATAGGATGCAGGTTCGAATCCTGTCAAAAGACGAATATTTTCTATGAAAATTTCTCGGACATTCAGGCCGGTAAATGTTATTTAATACTGTTTATTATAAACAGAACATTTACTTAAATACTTGTATCTATAAAAATGAACGTTAAACATAAAAATGTCTTTAATATATATATATATATATTCCTCTTTCTTTGACCATTCCTAATTGTTTCATTACCCCTTCTGTACAGGAATATATCTATAAAATGGTTAACCATAAGAAAAATCATTTCTTTTTAAAATTTTATGTGGAAATAACAATCCTTCTGATGAAGATCACAAGACTCGAATCACGTGTATCAAAAATATGGAAAATAAAGTATAATATATAAAAAAAAATTCACATTATAACCAAAGATATTTGTGGCTTCTCTTTTCTCTTTAAGATATCTATATATATACATATATATCTATATATGTATATATATAATTCCCTATATTATTTCATAGATTATATTATATATAATTTTATATGAATCTTTGCATTTCGAGTAGTAGTTTTTTTTTACATTTATGTTTTTAAACACCCTAATAAGTATAAAAATAATTTTAAATACTTTAATCAATATAAAATAAATTTTAAAATACTTTAATCAATCTAAAAAGAACTTTTTAAACATTTTAATCAATATAAAAATAATGTTTTAAATAATTTAATCAATATAAAAATAAATTTTAAATACCTTAATCAATATGAAATATTTCTAAATACTTTAATCAATATAAAATAATTTTTAATTACTTTAATCAATATAAAAATAAATTTTTAAAAACTTTAATCAATACAAAAATACGTCTTCAAAGTTTCTTTAAATTTACGCTGATATGAGTTATGTTGTAACAAACCGATCTTTCTATATAAAGACAATTAAAAATTATACACTGTTAATGGCATCTACTTATAAACACAGAAAAGAGTTTTGGCCTATTTTTTTTCTCTCATTTCCCATCTTTAAAACTTTAATTCCGAAAACAAAAACACCCTGTGGCAGACACTTGCACGCTGATGCCATTCTGTCTGTGAAACTCTAAATTATTCTCATTCAGCAGGAATTCTTATAAAACAAAACAAAACTGAATTTGAATGCATTAGACAGCCAAACGTTCCATACCGTAGAGACAACGTGGCGCATGTTTTTTTGTTTTTATTTGCCTCAAGAAAGATCCTTACGCCACGTATCCCAAACTCTCGCAATCTCTCGCCTTAAAACTCTGAAGGCGTTGGAACGATGACAAACAGGCTGTCAACAATGAGTAAGCAACATACGTGGATAGGTGTCAATAATTTCTGTGTAAAGTACGCACTGTCAGAAGTTCGTTCGTATTTCGCAACACGGGGAAATGGACTTTAAATGTCAGGTAAGCAGTAACCGGACGATGTTGGTAAAGAAAAGATATGCATATTTATTCGGTTCAATAAAACTTGTCCGGTTGTTGGCAGCTTGTACCTGAATAAAGTGCGCGATCGATAAATGGCTTCAAGCGGTTGGAAGTTGTTAGCAAGATTTCGTTTTACCGGATTTTATAAGATTACAAATATAAATACGTCCTTATTAAAAAAAAAAAGAAATCTTTAGATTATTGGCAAGAATTGAATATTAAATATTGAAAACAGAGTTGAGTTTATTCTCACAGGTCTATGTAGTAGCCGAATACAGTATAAGGAAGACTAACAGATAGATAGATAGATAGATAGATAGATAGATAGATAGTAAGAACAGAAGGGACTGAAGTAGATAGATAGATAGATAGATAGATAGATAGATAGATAGATAGATAGATAGATTATAAGCGACTGAGATAGATAGATAGATAGATAGATAGATAGATAGATAGATAGATAGATAGATAGATAGATAGATTATAAACGACCGAAATAGATAGATAGATAGATAGATAGATAGATAGATAGATAGATAGATAGATAGATAGATAGATAAGAAGGGACTGAAGCAGATAGATAGATAGAGAGAGAGAGAAATTATAAGCGACCGAGAGATAGATAGATAGATAGATAGATAGATAGATAGACAGATAGATAGATAGATAGATAGATAGATAGATAGATAGATAGATAGAAATGACTGAAGTGGAAAGATAGATAGATCTTCTGACGATAACTCAACATTCAGGATAGGTACCTGGAACATCAAAACCCTATATGGACTGGAACCCAAACGTGGGTCGAGTAAAACAGTCTTGGGATAGAAGTGTTGACGCAGAGGTGAAAGTAGCCACACATTCCACAAGGTTTCTTCTAGTGTCACCAGGCAGGCCCTTGACTGGAATCTGCAAGGGAAGCGAAAAGTAGGTAGACCAAAACAGACGGGGTAGAAATGTTGACGCAGAAGTGAAGGCAGCATGGAACCGCGTCCGTTGGAGACGTGTTGTTGTGGCCCCATGTTCCCCAAGGAATCAAGAGGCAAGAGTGAAATACAAATGGGAATGGATCGGTCATAAACTCATCAAGGTTTCTTCTAGTTTCGCCAGGCAGGCCGTTGACTGCAATCCACAAGGGAAGCGAAAAGAGGGTAGACCAAAACACACGGCGCAGAAGTGTTGACGCAGAGTTGAGGGCAGCCGACACGGCATGGGCCGAGCTGAAGAGGATCGCCCGGAACCGCGTCTGTTGGAGACGTGTTATTGCGGCTCCATGTTCCCCATGGGATCAAGCGGCATAAAACCAATTGTCACAGACACTGTTAATCTTGGATTTATGCGGTCAAATAAAGAATCATTTTAACTTGATTCGCGGTTACTTTAATTCTCAGATATCATTAATATAAACAGGACTGAGCGTATATACACCTTGATTCATATAATTCATATAAAATATCATTTGAAACATATAAAAATCAAACATATAAAGCAATTCAAATTTAATGTAATCTAATTCAAATAATAATAATAACATAGCAATACTCATCGATACCGACACTCCAATGTTATTCATGTTTTTATCAAGAGGTTTCCTTTTACGACATCATTTTGACATTAAAAAATATGTCTTGTTTTCACATTTCATGGTATGAATGAATTACAATAATCGACTGGCCGATCATTCCATTTTATTTTTTTCAGCACAGCTCTGGCTTTGCCTCGTTAAATTTTCAACTCTACAAATGAAAAACCGCGAACAGCTGTCAACCGAAAGACGAGCATACAATTTCGCAAACGAACGCAAGCATGCGCACAATGACAGAACAAAATGGAGGAGAACAGGTGACAATGACAGTTCAAATTAAATAAACAATAACTAGTCAAAATGCATTAAGGAAATGACAGAGCCAATTGTTATTAGTATAAGCAATGTTAACAATAAACAGCGCTTCAATTGTAATTGCGAATAATGGGTTTTTGCTTGTCTTACGAATCTCTTAGAACGTTTATCATCATTCTTGAGAACATGTCGCGAAGATTGTATCCAGATTTCTTCTTTGCATTTCTGCCATTCATTTTGTAGTTACAAATATTCGAAATAATTCTGTCATATAGCAGACAGTTGCGATAATACAGGCATCTGTAATAAAATGAAAGCGGCAATCGAAAACATTTTATAAGAATTAATTCCATTAGCTAAAGTTTCGAGGAAATTTATTGGAACTCTTCAGACGACTATTGCAACCTCTAATCCTGAACAAAGGGCCGAACTGTTCGCCTATCGCCCGATTCACGATCCGACACGGTCTTTGGCAAAGAAGTAAATGCAATTCCTTTTTCCGGTTTAGGATTGGGCTTCTGTTTCTTTCTAAAGCAGTTTACTCCACGAAAAAAAAAAAGAAAAAAACTACTGCTAAGACTTAAAATGATTTTTTTTAAATGAAAAATCTTTCTTGAAGCTTTTATTTTAGTTTAAATTTCAAACTAATAGATTAATTTTAATTTTTCCAATAAGAAACATACTTTGCTCTATTTAAAAAACTAATTTAAAATTAATTTAAAATGACTGGAAGACGTTTTTATTTATTTATTTTTTTTTTTGGCTAAAATAGCTGATGTTTCTTTTTAGTCGGTATTTTTTTTAGTTGATATCTGTCAATATTTCTGAGATGAGGTATTATGCACACTATTTACATTATTCGGACTATTGTCCTCATCTTTATCGCCATATTTATTACAAAGTTTCGGCCGTTGTACGCTCCGGCCTTTTTCAGGTGGTTGGAATGTTGAACTGAACCCTTTATTTCGCTAACTGCGGTAGACTGTTTTAGTGCCATGTCTAATGGATCTCAGTTATCAGTTATCTCCTGTTAATTCCCCTTTCCAAGTTCTCCACCGCCTTAACCAGGTATTGAACTCACACACTTTGGGTCCTGTCACTGGATTTAACTAACACCTTTATCCACTGTGCCATGTGTCCTGACACATGGCACAGTGTATAAAGGCGGTGGAGAACTTGGAGAAGGGACTTAAAATTTTGCCCATAAAACTTTGTTCCCATCAATTTGGGGCCCTTTTTCATTATTTAACGAAAAAGGAAGTACCAGTTCTAAATCCGACTCTTCTCTTCTAACCTGAGTTTTCCTCTTCTATATGGGTTTTCGGGAGTACAATGTTTCGAAACTCCAATGTTGTTTTGAGTGTGGACGCTTACATTTGTTAAAATATGTCAAGATAATTTCTCTAATGAAAGTAAACAGTTTTATCATTGAAGCAATTTAACATTACATTTAGATCAATGAACACCAGTGCCTTACGGCCTTCCAAAAATACGTAAGAAATTTGATAAATTTTATCCACTATGACCGATTGTAGCGAATATAAATGCTGCCGGGCAAAAGAGTCTAAGTAGCTGGATGGTTTGTTATTTTTTAATCTCTTATATCAAAATAGTCTTCGTCTTATGTCTGGAACACATTTGATTTGATTTCTGAAATAAATAAATTCTCAGAACGAAAAAATGATTTTCATGATTGCCATAGATGTCTCCTGTCTGTATACTAAGATTGATGACAATGATTAAGGTTTGCAGCAAAACCATTCCGTGGAACTTTTTTCTGTGGAATAATACGTTTCGTTTCGGAAAGCAAAACATTGAGGTTTGGGAAAATGTTTTTCGACCAAATCGAAGGATATGCAACATCCATAGTCGTTAACTTTGCGAATGTCATTGACAAGCATCAAAGAAAATCTACTTGAAGCATTACGTTCATAGCAAAGAGCACCAATGTTTTACGGCCTTACAAAAATACATAAGAAATTTTAAAGTTTCCTACACTACTCCCGATTTGTGTTTGATATGAATGTTACAGTGCAAAAATCTCAGAGCGGCTGGATGTTTTTTTTTTTTTTTTTGGTTTTTTGGTTTTTTTTATCTCAATTCTTTGTTATATGTGCGGGACACATTTGATTTTATTTGTAAAATAAATGAATTCTCAGAACAAAATGATTGACATAGATGGCTCTTGTCTTTCCTGTCTTTATCCTATAATTGATCATTATGAAGGGATTGAGGAATGTAAATCTTTTCAGAAACGCAAAAATAATGACATTCCGTGAAAATCTCTCTGTAGTCTAGTCTTCGAAAGGAACACAATGAAGTTTGGGAAAAAGGTTTTCGAAAAAAATCTACTTGAAGCGTTGAAATCACAGCACGACCATGAACTAGAACTTTAAGATTTATTGATGTTATTCTCTAAATCTGGGAATGTAAGCAGTTAACATTTCTACAATCTTGGGATATAAAGTTTATATCTAGTTTCCACAAAGCTATTTTTATACACAAGAGTAAAGTACTTAATGAGTCGTCTAGTGACCTAATTATTTTGCAAGCCTTTCTCATCATACATTTACTTTCACCGATGTTCTGACGATCCTTATCAGACGATAAAATCAAACGTGAAGTATCGATTTTTAACCGTAAGGCGAATTGGCACGGAAAAAATTTATTGTATGCATGTTAATTATTTTAAAAGACAAAAGTTTTTACGAAGTAAAAATTAAACCCGAACCATTATTACAGGAAAAAAAAACTAGACAAGATAATTTCGAAGACCTCTGGAAAACAAATTGTAATAAATTTATAAAATTCGAAGATGAGACTTCCGTTTTAGAGCTTGGATTTAATATTTACAAGAACCTTTCACAAAAATAAATTAGCTCAGGGTGTATTTCAATTCGTCCTTCATCTCAAGTTGAAGGAATATTTTTTCGAAAAAAATAGTGGCGAAAATTCTACAACAATTACAAGCGAAGACAATAAATATAGAAATCGAATCTGGCATAAATGGTTGAATAAAAACCGTATCCTATTTAGAGGAATTTAGAGAGGGGGATGTTCACAGTCGTTACTTGAAGTTTTGGAAATCTCTCAGGCTGGTGTAAGGTAGAATCAAACTATAACAAAGCCTGGAAGAACCTTACCAATTCACAAAATAACCTTCTTTGTTGTCTCATCAATGATGATTCGATTGTCAGCAAAATGGCAGACAAACGAGGCGCTATTGTTATTATGGATAAGGTAAATTATTTTTCAGTTTGTAATGACGCTTTAAGGAACAAAAGTTTTTAAGAAGTAAAAATAAACCCGAACCCTTATTACAGAAAAAAATAGACAAGATAATTTCTGAAATTTCAATAATGAATCAGAATTTAGTATATTACGTTGAAAGCAAAGAAGACCAATGTTTTACATCCTTCCATAAATACATAAGATATTTTAAAATTTAATGCACTACTCCCGATTTGCGCAGGACAAAAATTTCAGAGTAGCTGGGTGACTTTTTTTTTCTTGTGTCTTCCACTTATGTCCGGCATACATTTGATTTTATTTGTAAAAATAAATTCTCAGAAGGAAAAAAATATTTTTATGATTATCTTTATCCAATAATTGATCATTATGAAAGGATTGAGGCATTGCAACGCTGTCGAGAAACGCAAGACTAATGGCATTCCGTGAAAATCTCTCTGTAGATATATACGTTTCGTCATGGAAAGCAACACAATGAAATTTGGGAAAAAGGTTTTCGAAAAAAGATCTACTTGAAGCATTGAAATCACAGTACGACCATGAACCAGAACTTTGAGATTTATTGATGTTATTCTCTAAATCTGGGAAGGTAAGCAGTTAACATTTCTACAATCTTTGGATATAAAGTTTACATCTAGTTTCTCCAAAGCTACTGTACATTTTTTATACACAAGAGTAAAGTACCCAATGTGTCGTTTAGTGACCTAAATATTTAGCAACCTCATCATACATTTACTTTCACCGATGATCTGATGATCCTCATCAGACGATAAAGTCAAACGGGAAGTATGGATTTTTGCCCGTAAGGCGAATTGGCACGGAGATAAAAGATTATTGGAAGCATGTTAATGATTTAATTTGGCATTATTTTAAGTGCGACGAAAACAAATTGCCAATGTAATAGCTAAAAATGAAGATTACCAGGTCGAAACACCGAAAAACACAAAAATTTTGACAGAAGCTCATTAGTTATCTCCTGGCATCGAAATTTTGCTGGATGTTCGAAAATACTACACCACAGCAAGTAATACATTGCACAAAAATATTCGCGTTTTTAAAGAGATGTTTCCCAACCAGACTATCGTTTCTTTCAAAAGAAATTTTTAAAAAAAATATCAGATAAATTTTATCAAATGTAAGCGTCCACACTCAAAACAACACTGGAGATTCGGGTCGTTGCACTCCCGAAAACACTCATAGAAGAGAAAAATCCTGTTCATTATGCAACAAAATGAATCAAGTTAATTCTATTACAAATTCAAAGAGAATCATCAAGATTTCGACAGTGGGTGGTAATTGTAGTAATTCCCATTTAATATACGCCGCCTAATGTAACAAACATTATTGATTTATGTGATGTGAAACAGGGAAAAATTAAATAAAAGATTTTATGGACACAGGTAGGATGTAACAATGTGGCATCAACGGAACATGGAGAATTATTGAAAACGACTGTAATTTCAACAAGCATTTTAAGGTAGACATTCTGAAAAATGTTCAGAATTTATCGATTCTCGACCTTTAAAGCGCATGACGATAGTTACGTATGCAAACTACTAACTTCCTGGCCCGGATAGGAAGGAAAGGAATAGCAGCAGAGTTCCAGAAGATTTATACTGAGCTATTCGATTTATTCTTCTTAGTAACTTATCAACTAACCGGAAAATTTCAAGTTGAACAAGATGAGCATTATATTAAGCACATTTCAGTTGCGTGTCTTCATGCTGGTGGGATTTTATTCATTTTGATACGTTGATTATCAGTACAGAACTTTTTATTTGTTTTTGTTTTTGTTTTTTTCATTATAAGACAAACAGAATTTATAGAAAGACTTTTTGGAGATTTATATATGTTTATATTTGCTATTTTTTAAAATGATATAACTTGAAGAAGACAGACATACTGTCGAAACATTGTTTATCATTGTCAAACAATTTTTTTTCTTTTCTTAAATCTCACTCTTCTCTTAATTATTATTATTATTATTATTATTATTCTATCTTCTCGAATTTCTCTAATCGACTAACTACACCTATATATATATATATATATATATATATATATATATATATATATATATATATATATCCCCATTCTTTAATTAAAATTAATTTACACGCTTTTGAAATTCCCAGAATAAATAAACTTGATAAGTCCTGGGACCAAACCGGTTGTTTTTATTTTAGCTTTTGCTTTTTTAAAATGCCTTATAAATATTGTCTTTTCCAATCTATTATTAAATTCTGTACCACGATAAATTAAATTAAAATTATTTAAATATATATATATATATATATATATATATATATATATATATAGAGAGAGAGAGAGAGAGAGAGAGAGAGAGAGAATATTAGTGGTAAATATACCACATACATATGCAAAATATATAAATACCCATACATGTATATTTTTTGAATAAAAATTCCAAGAGGAAGAATCCAGGTAGAACTCAATGTCCAGGACAGAGTAAGGATATAATAAAAAGGCTTAAACACTAATATTCTATGGTCATAATTTATTCCATTGGAATCGTAAATACGATCCAATTCATCAGACCTACAAATTCAAAAAGAAAAAAACAACTCCGGAAATAAAAACAGAATTTAGTGAGAGTGTAAGTATGAAGAGGAGGGAGATTAAACCTTAACAGAGATAATTTTAGGAGAGGTGGGTGGAAGAGGTTTAAGTAAGAGAATGTTGTCGGATGTCTAATGCATAAAGATACATTTCGTGGTGACATACACACACCATAGACAATCTAATGTTAGAATAAGAGGGAGGGAAAGATGAGGTGGGGGAGAGAGATGGGGCGAAGGAAAGTAAAATTGCGTTTGTAATTGAGAAAATTTGACAAATTTAATATCGACTACAGGTTACAAATCAAATATAAACATATAAAAAATAAATATAACGATTATCTAATCCAGCAAGGACCTATATTTCTATGTTCAATATATATATATATATATATATATATATATATATATATATATTCAATATATATATATATTTCTATGTTCAATGCTCAATACATATATATATATATATATATATATTTCTATGTTCATATATATATATATATATATATATATATATATATATATATATATAAATAATGAATATAGATTTTTCTTGACAGGTAGCATTACTCTGAGTTTCATGCACAACGTAATCTTCAGGTGCTGAGTTAAGACGGTTAAGTTACTTAATTTAAATTATGTAGGAGTGCAAGAAAATTGAATAAAACGCTTGATCAAAGTATCTTTTCTGTTGTCTTTACTAAATATTGCATATATTCATATATACATACATACTGACAAGGTACTATGATTAAGCTTTTTTTCAGTTTTCCTGCATTCCGTCACCTATTTTTTTCTGGGCATAAAATCTGTAAAATCTGTCCAAATGTTCGTTATCAATGCATCTAAACGAATGAGTTAGAAGCCAATTTCTAAGTGAGTGTGACAGCGGACAGTGAAAGCAGGAGAAACGGCTGACGTCAGCAATATTCCTATTAGGAAAATGAATAATGGAGAAAAAAAAACTGAATGATAATGGGTAAAAAAACATATCACTAAATATCAGTTTCTGCTTCACGGATCTCTTAATGCACTAAGTGCAAATGATTTAACCACAGCAGAAATAAAACTACCTAAATAGAATTCATATTTGTTTTCGGCTGTTCTCTTAGAGATATCTGTCGATTCGTTTTGACTATTATGTTTTTTCGCTAATAGTCTTCTCTGTAAAAGAAATAAACAAACATTTATGGTGTCATTGTACATGATTTTTCAATTTGCAGTTGGTCCCTGAGTGGAACATATAATAATCAGTATATTTGCGGTAATCTTCAGATACATATATATATATATATATATATATATATATATATATATATATATATATATATATATATATATATATATATACAAATATAATTACAGAAGCGATTCCTATCTTGAATGAACGTAACTAAAATATATCTTATATAATTCTATCTATCTATCTATAACAGTCTCTTCATCTATCTATCTATCTATCTATCTATCTATCTATCTATCTATCTATCTATCTATCTATCTCACACACACGCACACCAAACACACACACACACAAAATAAACTTGATATTCTGCCTGAATTACTAGGATGCGGAGTTATCATTATTTACACAATTTACATGCGGACTATTTTCCTCATCTTTGTGGTTGTTATCAAAACGTTTCGACGGTTGTATCCTCCAGCCTTCATCAGGTGTTTATCGATCCGAGTAACCTATAAGAAATTCCGAACTGGACTCTTTATTTAATCTACGGGGGGTAGACTGTTCTCGTTCCAATGTCTATGTATATCTCATTTATTTCTTCTTTTTCTCGATTGGGCTGAAAACTTTTCGAAAACGCCACGTTTATTTCATGTAGGTGTCTATCCCTTGTAGGTGTTTTTAGCGGAATATCTATACCATATTGGTCAATTAATGTCGAAAGTTAATTTTCTTGGGAACATTAGTAATTTTTTTTACAGTAATGTATTGCTGACAATATTTATTCCTTACAGATATGTATAGTTGATAATTATTTTATTATGAGGTGTTGCTGGTATTTATATCCTAAAAGTGTCTCTGTGTTCATCGTCTTTTCACCCCAGTTTGACCATAGCTGAGACTCTAACAGTTGCTACCACCCGGGGTCAGAGGCCTTGGTGCCGGATGTAGTTGATGGTCATACCCAGTCCGGAATACATTTTTAAAGCAAAATATCCAGCAATACATTTTATAGTAGAAATATCAACAATACATTTTGTAGCAAAATGATGAAAACACATTTTATCTGTGGGCAAATGATTACGCTCAAAATATATTTAATTGAAGCTATAAAATTGTTCAAAATATTTAGATTTCGCCATGAAATAACCCATAGAGGTTGTTATACCGCGAAACGAAATGAACCAAACAACATGAAAGAACTTTTGTCAGGGTGTTTAGCCATATAATATCCTACAATTTTTTAAAGAAATCAAACTGTTTTCCAAAATATAACTTCAACAAAAATACAAGATAAAACTCACATATAACCACCTCTAGTAATTATGTCCATACAAACATGTATATTCACAAAAGCTGAGTATCATCTACCATGTATACAATTGTGAAAGCATAATAACATCTATCATATTTTTATTACTTTAAAGCTCCCAAGAAAATTAAATTTCGGCATTAAACCTAAGGAGTTGACATGTCGTTGAACAAACAAATCAATCATTCTTTTTTTCCAACTGATGGATTTTTCTCTTTTTATTTCTATCTTAAAATGTAATTTCGATATTTTGTCCATTGTCTGCTGTTTCTGTTGAACATCATTTTAAGGAATAAATCTTATTGGATTCAGTCAAAATAATTATAAAAACAATAAAAAAATGTTGGTTTAATTATTTTAACGGGATTTAGAAACATAAATTGCGAATATGTTTAACCCTTTAACGAATTATTCCGATTTTAAATAATTTTGGATTAGACTGAGTCGCTGAGACTATATATCTCTATCTCTAAAAGGCAGGGTGTGTGTGTGTCTGTCTGTGTGTGTGTGTGTGTGTGTGTGTGTGTGTGTGTGTGTGTGTGTGTGTGTGTGTGTGTGTGTGTGTAACGAATGCACGGCCGCAATTTTCGACGGATTTGCACCAAAATTTACATGCACATGCACCAAGTTAGTGGAAAGGCCAAGACCGACTTTGCATTTCCCAACTCCTATCGATAGTGGAAATAATCGATTTTTTCATGCTTCTACGACAGTTTTCAAGTAGTTTGCGGCCATTTTCTACTGGCCAGAGTGAGAGCCTATAGCTAGCTGCCACGAACAGGCAGGAAGATTCTATTGGCCAGCGTGAGAGCCAACAGCTGACTGACACGAATGTTAACTAGCATGCTAGCATGCAAAAAAAATCGATAGCTGCATTCGTCACAAGTGGGAAAAATTTAAATCTGCATGGCACTTTACTCCAATTGGCTCATTCGCTTGCTTAAAATCAACGTTGATTCTGATTCCGCAGAACTGGGTCGGGTGTGAAAAAGTATTTGTTGTTAACATTCTTTTTTCATTCGGTTTTTCCAGTTACGAGTCCTTTTTTAAAACTGATCGTTTTGTGTTGATTTTGTTTAGTTCTTTTTTCGTAACAGATTTAATGTTTAGTATAGAGCTTGGAAAAATTCTCAGTGTGAGATAGGCAAGAAATAAGGCATGTAGCAACATCAGCACGGCTAAGGGAACTCCTTTAAAGGCAAGGAAGGGCAAAAATATTTTAAGTCAAGTGATAACGATTGCTGTATGAGTCGTACGATTTTTTAATCAAGCACGGGCAACGCCGGGTCATGCTGCTAGTTAATTTATAAAATCGACTCACTCTCTTTTACCTTTCTGCTGTAATCTGCATTTTAAAATACAAAACATCTGTTGTCTATGGCATTCGCTTGAGTGCTAAGACTTTTCTCTCTTCAACATCCTTTCTTTTTAACATCCCCTCTCTCTTCAATATCTTTTACCTCTTTTCTATATCCTTTCTCTCTTCGACATCCTTTCTCTCTCTTCAACCTTTCTCTTTAACATCCTCTCTCCCTTCAATATCCTTTCTCTCTCTTCAATACCCTTTCTCTCTCATTAACATCCTTTCTCTTTAGCATCCTCTCTCCCTTCAATATCCTTTCTCTCTCTTCGACATCCTTTCTCTCTCTTCAACCTTTCTCTTTAACATCCTCTCTCCCTTCAACATCCTTTCTCTCTTCGACATCTTTTCTCTCTCTTCAACGTCCTTCCTCCTTTCAAGATCCTCTCTCACTGACTTAATTTCTCTCTTCAACCACCTTCCCTCTCACTGAGATTCTTTCTCTCTTCGAGTATCTTTCTCTTTTCATCATCCTTCCTTTCTTCAACGCCTCTTTTCTATTTGACTTCATTTCTTTCTTCAACCACCTTCCCTCTCATTAAGCTCCTTTCTCTCTTTGAATGTATTTCTCTTTTCAACAGCCATACTCACTTCCACGGTCTTTCTTTCTTCAACTGCAATATTTTTAGATTGCAAGAAAGTTTTGGGGACAATAATGATTTCCGAATACAAGTCCTACTAATTAACCCATAGCTGAAGGGAAAGGTGGATTCACGCTTTTCTTAGTGTCATTTGCGCGGAAAGGAAGACAACGAACCCGACTCGAGTTAGAACACGTATCTCTGATTCCGAGCCGTTATCCATTACACCACACGCATTGCTAGCAGCCAGTACCTTTTATTTCCAACTAGTCACCCATCTTAGTATTGTCTTGATTGTCTTAAGCAAACTTTAGTGTTTGTACGAGAACCGGTATTTTCAGCGTGACTTGGCCGTAAGCTTAGAAATGAGAAGAGAAAGAAAAGGATAAAGTGAATGTGATGTAAAGAAAAAAGCAATGAAGCAAGTAAGACGAAAAGTAGAAGCGAAAATGAGATTGAAAGAGAAGAAGGACAGTAAAAATAGTAGAAAAAAATGAAGACTAGTAGAAAAAAAAATAGTAGAAAAAACGAAAAATAATAGAAAAAAGAAAAATAGGAATAAAAAAAGAAAAATACTAAAAATGAAAAATCTAGAAAAAAGGGAAAATAGTAAAGAAAAAGAAAAATAGTAAAAAAAGGAAACAGTAGAAAAATAGTAAAAAAAAAGAAAAATAGTAGAATAAAAAAATAGTAGAAAAAAAGGAAAAAAGTAGTAGAAAAAATTAAAAAATAGTGGAAAAAAGGACAAATAGTAGGAAATATGAAAAAATGGAGGAAAAAAAGAAAAAATAGTAAAAACAAAAGAAAAATAGTAGAAAAAAAGGAAAAATTGTAGAAAAAAGGAAAAATAGTAGAAAAAAAAGAAAAAATATTAAAAAAAAAAAAAAATAGTAGAAAAAAAAGAAAAAATAGTACAAAAAAGGAAAAATAGTAGAAAGAGGAAAACTAGTAGAAAAAAGAAAAACTAGTACAAAAAAAAGAAAAAATAGTAGAAAAAGGAAAACTAGTAGAAAAAAAGAAAAAATAGTACAAAAAAGGAAAAATAGTAGAAAAAGGAAAACTAGTAGAAAAAGGAAAACTAGTAGAAAAAAAGAAAAAATAGTACAAAAAAAGAAAAAATAGTAGAAAAAGGAAAACTAGTAGAAAAAAAGAAAAAATAGTACAAAAAATATTAGAAAAAAAAAGAAAAATAGTAGCAAATGGAAAACTAGTAGAAAAAAAAGGAAAAATAGTAGAAAAAAAGAAAAAATAGTAGAATAAAACTAGTAGAAAAAATTAACCCATTGACGCATTTAAAAACAAAGATGCATAAAGACGGTTGGGAGTATTTAATACTCACTGAATATACTGGAGGTTGTATGGAATAAGAGAAAACAATGAGTTAAAGTGTTTAAGTAAATAGATGACAGTGCAAGGACAAAGAATTAAGAGTCAAGAAAATTCTAGATCCACGATCGCCAATCTTCAGTAAGGACACAATATATAAAAGATGTTATATATGGATCGAAATAACAACTATAATATTGATTACCTCAATCAGGTATGAATATAATTTAACCTTCATTTCTTTATTCATATTTATATTGTGAATTAAAATTACACCGTGTGTTTTCATAATTGCCTCGCACTTTCAATCAACCATTCATTTATTTTAATTATTTCTCTTCGACTGTATTTCATATGTTCTTCCCACTTGTCTGTATGCCTGTCCATCCATCAATCTCTTGATGTCTTATCGAATCATTTTTTAAAAATATAATTGACATCTGTTGACTTCTTTTCGCAAATTGTTTATTTTTAATGGATGTAACTTACTTATTTGCAATTAAGCATTTCTTTCTGTCTCCGTCATGAAAATATTTTTTTTATATATTAGCTACACTTTTTATTTATTTTCATCCACTTCTGTTTACTTTTCTTTCTCATCAGCACACCAGTATTTTATTTATTTATTATTATCTTATGGATTTATTTTCGACATTCCAACCTCCTGAAGAAGGCCGGAGCGTACAACGGCCAAATCGTTATAATAAATATGGCGACAAAGATGAGGACAATAGTCCGAATAATGTAAATAATGTGATTTATTTTTATTACCTCACCCCAAAAAGTAATAAAGCCACTAAGACGCAATGGTTTGCTGAGAACGTTGATAATAGAGGGAAAGAAAAAAATTATTGAGGAGAAAGGGAAATAAAAGAACAGGTTTCAAGGAGATAGATGAGGATTAACGTTGCATTTACATTTTTGTAATTAACATGAAAACAAGAAGCGGGTAGATATTTCTATCAGAATAGAACTTAAGATTATATTTTGCCATTTCAACAGTAAAATATTGAGGTCTAACTGCTAATCAAGTTGTACGCTTAACACTGTTTACATTATTCGGACCATATTTATTACAACGTTTCGGCCGTTTTACGCTCCAGCTTTCCTCAGGTGGTTGGAATGTCGAACTGAACCCTTTATTTTGCTCACTGGGGTAGACTGATCTAGTTCCACGTGCCATGTTTAATGGATGTCAGTTATCAGTTATGCTTGAGGACACATGGCCCAGTGGATAAAGTCGTGGAACTAGAACAGTCTACACCAGTGAGGGAAATAAAGGGTTTAATTCGACATTCCAGCCACGTGAAGAAAGACGGAACGCATAACGGCCGAAACGTTTTAATAAATATGGCGACAAAGATGAGGACGATAGTCCGAATAATGAAAACAGTGTACATAATTCCTCATCTCAGAAATATAGACAGATACTAGTAGGCTTAAATTCATCCATCCATTAGACATGGCACGTGGAACTAGAACAGTCTACCCCAGTGAGCGAAATAGACGGGTTCAGTTCGACATTCTAACCACGTTAAGAAGGCCGGAACGTATAACGGCCGAAACGTTGTAATAAATATGGCGACAAAGATGAGGACAATAGTCCGAATAATGAAAATAGTGTAGATAATTCCTCATCTCAGAAATATAGACAGGTACTAGAAGGCTTAATTCATGAAGCTGAGATAGCAAGGAGGAAAGCTCATCAGAACAATTTCAATAAAAAACTTTTATAAGAAAAGTGAAAACATGCTATGCTAAAGCGATGGGAAAGTAATTGAATTCGAAATGCCAAATTAAAATTGCAGATTCTTTTCTGAATTTCATAAATTATCTCTAGATATTCGTTTTTCTGTCAGGACCAATTGTCTGCTAAGAAAAACAACCGGATTTATCCTGTGAGAGAAATAATGGTAAATGGTTCTGTGTTGTTTGTGGAACAGATTGACCAATATGTTGCAAAAAATTTCGATATTTATTAGTATAAAATTGTCATTGGCCGAATAGATAGACTTAGCGATATGCATATTTTATAGTGAAAAATTTTCAAGTACATCAAACTACTTTGAAAATTATATTACGAATAATTACCTAAAATTATTAAGATTCAATTAGTCATGTATAGAATCACAATAGTAGATTGTCCGTTTAATAGGTAACTCACTACAGTAGTAAGTGACAGAAAGACAAGCTCAGTGACTATTATACTGCGGTCATCCGATCCATTTATCACATTGTAAAGATGGAGTATTTGCGTTTTTTTTCTTTCTTTTTTTTAGTAAGGTTATGGTAGATGGGTAAAAGTATGGAACACCTAGTGAGGGTCGAGGTCACAACAAGTATATTGCTCTGCAAGGCAAGCTTGCTAACTAATAATATATATATATATATATATATATATATATATATATATATATATTTGAAAAGATTCTTACAGGTACAAAATTACCATTTTTTCCCCTTTCCCCCTCATTGAATGTTTTTTTGTTTTTAAGTTTTTTAAGTTTATGATTAAATAATCCCAGTGTATCAAACTTGAGGAGTACTGGGACGAAACCGGTTGTTTGTTTTAGTTCTTAGTTTTCATAATTATGTCCTTTACATTCCGCTTATTCCTTGCCATAATATATATATATATATGTATATATATATATATAATGATATATTCTATGAAATTTCTCGGTTGTTCAGGCTGATAAATGTTCTCAATGTTTATTATAAACAGAACATTTACTTAAATGTTTGATTCTAAATAAATAACGTATAACATAATAAAATATACAAAATATATTAAAATAATTGTCCGACTTTGTCCATTTCGTAGTGTGTGACGCCATTTGATTACGTTAAAATACGTGTCAAGCAGATATGGACGTTCGAAGGAAATCATGGGAAGTTTGTAGATTAAAAGAAGCAAAATCGACTTGGCTCACCAGACGCTGGTATAGTACGTCAGACTATATGACGGTTCCGTGTACGATACAGGTTCGATTCCTGTCAGAGGATGCTTATTTTCTATGAAATTTCTCAGACGTTCAGACCGGTCAATATTGATTATCATAAACAAACATTTTATTTTATCATTTTTGCATTTATAAATAACGTATACTAATTTATATATATATATATATATATATATATATATATATATATATATATATATATATATATATATATATATATATATATATATATATATATATAAAAGAATAATCACACATAGAATTAATCAGAAGTATTAATGCGATTATTGGCGACATCCATCGTTAGAAAACATATATGCATTAAAATCCTGTTCATCTATAGTGCGAGTTTTGATCCTTGACGAAAAACTTGTTGTCTGTAGTTTTTCAGTTTATTTGATGTTAAAATGCTAGTACTTACGGATAGACTTCTATCCATCATCAGGCATGTGTTTTTTTCCTTATAAAATCAAAAACTTGAGACGATATACTTGTATGTCGACCGAAAGATGTTTTTTTAATATCTGCTATTATTGACGGTTGTGTAATATTTAAATAAAATTCTCACTTAAAAAATTTTGAAAAACTTAGCGTTGCGTCTTTGCACGTTCCGAGATCTTACAGTGAACCAATATCTGCTTTGGACAATAGGCAACTTTTACAAAAAAAGAAACTGCAAAAAATTAATATGAGCACTACCCAGATCCGGTTACCGTCACAAGACCAGTAACAAGTTTATGGAACTTTAAAGTACACACTGACAGAATTATCACACGCCCAGATATTCTGATCAAAGACTACAAAAAGAGAATGTACTTTCTTACTGACAATGAAGTCCCTGCAGATTGTAATGTATCTTTGAAGATCTTCAAAAAATATCAAAATACAATGATCTTGAAATGGAAATCTAAAAAGATAAAATGTAGTACATGAAGACATCACTAATTCCAGTTCTAAGTGAAACCAGTGGATTTATTGGGAAAAGTTCCGATAGTCTCAGTAAAGCGATTCCTTGTAGACCGTGTCTAAAAGAAATAAAAAGATTGTACTCAAAAGTAAAACTTACACATTGCGAAGAGCTTTATCTATGAAAAATGTGTGAGATCTTAGGGGGTGTTTAACAAAAATAATCAGGGGAAAAGAACATATAGCCATTTCTGATCTTAGGTCTCTGGTCGAGGGAATCTCTTGTGGATCATGTCTTAAAGAAATATAATGGATTTTACCAACAGGTACTGATCACAACTTACGAAGGGATTTATCTATATAAAATATTTACTTTTTAACTGGGTGCATTGTCCTTAAAGAACTCAAACCTGAAAAACAGACACTAGTTAATAACAGTTTTCCTAACCGTCTCATCGACCACCAGCTTAGACTATTTCTTTCCAAAGTAAATAATAACGATACTGAACATACACACAACAATGACATAAATACTTTCTACAAAAGCCAAATGCGTGAAAACTGTAAACTTGATGAATCTTCACTGAGAAATATCATGAAGAAATGCACTACATTAGTTGACCCGAACAAAAACATTAAATTATCTACTATAAAAATTTAAAACAGCTAACCTTATCCTTAAAAATAACAACACACACACAAAATGAAAACTACAAAGAACGAATATTATTTACGAGTTCAAATGCCCCTTAAGAAAATATGTTCATTATCAAACCGAACTTATACATAATTACATAGGTCATACTACTACATGCCTATCCAGACGACTAACGTTACACCTAACTGACCACAGCTCCATCAGAACCCATTTACGCAGACACATAAACTTAGCAGACACCATTACATGTAAAAAGAAAAAGAGTAAAAATTATGGAAGAAAAAGCCAACACTCAATAATATTAACTACGAACACAGCCACAATGAGCTGACCGTGTTCGGAAAATAAAAAACCACACTAACTCTTGATACATACACACAGCTTATAAATCCAGTTAAAAATTACAAATAAAATCATCCTTGATAATTGCTAAAAGTATAGCCGAAAGCGCTCGGAATTACAGAATATATGGACAGTTTCTACACAATTTGTATCCAGAAAAGAAAATACTTGTTCGAACACATGAAAAATTAAATAAAAAGTTTAATCGCAATACCTTGTCTGTCGTTTTTAATGAAACATGTATATATATATATATATATATATATATATATATATATGTATGTATGTATGTATGTATGTATGTATGTGTGTGTGTGGATTACACAAATTAAATAGTCAAGTTTCATAATGAAACCAAATTTTATTACTGAAACTACCTCGGCAGAGTGGATTGGATATTATTGAATATTTTATTAAAATGTCTGTTCAATTTATATACAAAATAAGATTTAGTTATAGAATCTTTATATCACAGTCGCTGTTATTGATACATTTTTAGACTTACAACTTGTTCGACCCTGCTGAAACCTATATTTGTATATACACAAGATGCATCAATTAGTCCATAAACCGACGTGGTCATTATCTGAATTTTCATCTGTAATTTTCTCTATATAACGTTCGACCCATGAAATTAAAAATAGAAGCGTCAGGAAGTGTTGATAAGGAAGAAAAATCTGTCAAGAATAATAGTATTTGTTGTCCTGAATATGTAACGATGTGCTCTCGACCAGAACCTGATTAACTTTTAGATGACGCTTCTTAATCGCTATGGTTTAATGCAGAAAAAGTGGCGTGTTTGAAAAGGTGACCTCGATGTCGAAAAATCGCGCACGTAGAAAACAGTGGCAGAAACAGTTTTGCTTTTAATGATTGATTTCCCTCATTCAACAGCGAGACAAGATGGCTGCTACACGAACTTTTTGGCAATAGATAAACGTAAGAGCGCCAAATAGGATTCATCTTTATAGCGTTTTTCGGGTTGGACTGACTAGCAGGCAAAATGGTTCCACTTTTATGGAGTTTGAAGTCCTTTTTCTTGTCACCTTAACTAAGAAAAATCACAGATTACACTTATCATGGACTAGAATATCTTGGTTGAGACCGGCCAGAGATAAGATAGAGACAATAATGTAGCCCTCAAATAGCACAGATTGAATGAATATATAACTCCCTAGATCAACCCCAATATTTTTCTCTTACATTATAATCTCAACAAAGTTCTTTCATAGAACACACCACCCATGAAGGCCGGATAGCCGGCTGAAACGTGATAACAGCAACAAAGCTGATGAAAATAATCTGAATATAATATAAAACTCTTCATGCAAAAAGTTTCAGACAAAAAGAATGTTATGTGATGCCCCGTTATACAAGGTCGTAATAATTGTTGTTTCAATTCATTCTACTTTAATCAGTTACCCATGTTTGTAAGAAGGAAATAAACTTATTTGATTGATTCAGCTGTTCTTTTTCTTTCGCCCTTAACGGCTGAAGAAGTCTTTAGGGCGCCGACGTGCTGAGCTGTCCACCATTTTCCTTTATTGTGTACAAGAGCCTAGGAATCTGCAAATGGTTTCTTGGTTCGTTCATCAGGTGCCGAGTCTCCAGGTTTGACCACAGCAATGTCCTTTAAAACTTAAAATTATATAGATAAAGTTTAAAAATACAAAATCATACTTAAAAATACCCTTTCAATGACAAGTTATATTTTAAAAAAAGATATATTTTCTAAAAATTAAAAATAAGATATATGTAAATCATTTCTAATAAAATTAAGTAAAATTATGTCTAAAAATATATTTAATATAAATTTTATATTTTTGTTTTGATTTAACTTATCTTTAAAGTTAAAAATTTTATGTAATTTATTTTTTATTTCTAAATGTATAATTTATTTTATTATATTTTGTAACTATTTTTTATTCTTTAATCTCACCTATTGATTTTATATTTTACTAGCAGCATGGCCCGGCGTTGCCCGTGTTTGATTCAAAAATCGTACGACTCAGCAATCGCTATCATTTGCATTAAAATATTTTTGCCCTTCTTTGCCTTTAAAGGAGTGCCCTTTGCCGTGTTGATTTTGCTACATGTCTTACTTCTTGCCTATCTCACACTGCGAATTTTTTCTAAGCTCTATACTAAACATTCAATCTGTTACGAAAAAAGAACTAAACAAAATGAACACAAAACGATCAGCTTTAAAGAAGGACTCGTAACTAGAAAAAGTGCCATGCAGATTCAAATTTTTCCCACTTGTGACGAATGCAGCTATCGAATTTTTTGCATGCTAGGATGCTAGTTAACATTCGTGTCAATCAGCTGTTGGTTCTCACGCTGGCTAATAGAATCTTCCTGCCTATTCGTGGCAGCCAGCTATAGGCTCTCACGCTGGCCAGTAGAAAATGGCTGCAAACTACATGAAAACTGTCGTAGAAGTATGAAAAAAATCGATTATTTCCACTATCGATGGGAGTTGGAAAATGCAAAGTCGGTCTTGGCCTTTCCACTAATTTGGAGCAAGTGCATGTAAATTTTGGTGCAAATGTGTCGAAAATTGCGGCCGTGCATTCGTTACACACACACACACACACACACACACACACACACACACACACACACACACACACACATCCTGCCTTTTATAGATAGAGATATTTTATAAAACCTCTTCCCTTTAAGACTAATGTCTTCCAGCCTCGACTGACCACTATCTCCTGCCTTTCGTCTGACTGAAACATTGAAATCGATAAATTCTGTATTAGTTTTTCGACGTTTCTTTTTTTTTTTACAGATAAATTTTCTAATTCCCACATGAACGCAGTCTATACGAAGGTTGAATAATACTGACGAATTTGTCGTGAGTTGAACTAAGCTTCTTCCCCATATGAAGAAATTTTGATTCTATTGTGTACTATATATATATATATATATATATATATATATATATATATAGAGAGAGAGAGAGAGAGAGAGAGGGAGAGAGAGAGAGAGCTATGTACGTAAAGAGCCAGTGCACCCTGACGATCCGCGTAGGTGAAACCTAGGTTCATAGTTAGATTTGATCTACTTCGTGTATTGAGCACTTTACTTAGTTACTTTTGCTTTACTGGTTTTGGATTTTTTTTTCTTCTTTCTTTAGACTCTGAGCTTGGATTCTGGACGATTGTTTTCGCCTGAATTACATGTTCTTAGTTCTTTCTTTTTTTTATCCCTTATTTTTCCTTGGGTATTTGTTTGTTCATTTACAAGCCAAAAGACCTAAGGTTTTTCCAGACGAGTATAATTACTTATATTATTATTATTGTTATTATTTATGGTGTACGAAACAGGGCCCCACTTTTATGTATTATGCGTTTGTCAATCAATACTGTCAGTATTGATTTCCCCTGTTGCTTCCAGATGTCACTCTTTGTCATCCTATGAAAGATTTTGAATACTGATTTGCATGATTGACAGTATCTACCTGCATATATTCGCCTTCCAATCAATGTTTCCCATATACGCCTCAGCTAGGCAAGTTCCGCCTACAAGTGTCTTCCTCTTCATCCATATCCATCGTTATAATAGTTGTTAATACAAATTAATGTAAAATAATAATAGGAGTAGATACGTTTGCCTATCGCCCGGTCAACACCATCCTCAGTCATTTGAACAGTAGTAGAGGTTATCACTTCTTACCTGATGAGGGACTGTGTTTCCAGTTCCTTATGATGTCTTCCTATTCTCTTTCCCTCCCAGTAGCCTCTTGCATCTTAGTGTCATTATCGCCTTGCTTGGGGGATCGATAAGAAAATCTAACAATAACGTTTCACGAAAAAAATATGTTTTTTCCTGCAATACCGTGACATTTCTCTGTAAAATCTTCATTACACAATCAAAGCATCTTACATTATACGAAATTGAATCAGTCAATCCGTACCTAACATATAAGCATTCGCTAGATTTTGAATTGACATTTACACAGTTTAATATGCCCTGGACTCAACCAAAGAAACAACAAAGTAGGCTTTGCACTTGGTATCACACCATTGTATAGAGAAGTCTGTTGCGCCAAAGATTTACCAATGGTTGCACCAAGTATGTAAGCATGTGGTCGACACATCTGATGTACATACATTGGACAATCTGATGCCAAAAAGTTATTGCTGCCATATATAGTCTGGAGCCCCTACTGTCTGTCTCAAGGTTCTTGATAAATTCCAGAGACGGATATGCAATGTAATTGGCCCTGATCTGGCATCTCGTCTGCAGTCGCTTTCTCACAGACGTGCCATTGCCTCCCTCTGTATTTTTTACAAATACTTTCACAGTAACTGCTCCGACGAGCTGCTATCGCTGGTTTCCAGACTTCATGAATTTCAGCGTTTAACTAGGCTGGCATCTCGCTCTCACCCTTTCATTGTCGAAACTGTTAAATGTAGCCGTCTCTTCTACTCCAATAGCTTCTCTCGCCTGTTGAACTCCCTCCACTTTTCCTGTTTCCCTGACGACTATAATCTCAAACTATTCAAATGTAATGTCAATCGACGTCTCCAGATGCTTTTATCTATTCCCTATCCTTCTCGTCATACTTTCCTCTATCACTCTTATTTGCTCTCGCTCCAACTCTGTGTAACCCCTTGCGTGCTAGTGGCTTCCCGCCTTGCTTAGGGGGAAACGCTTAAAAATATATATATATATTTATAAATAACCCAATCGAGAGGGAAAAACAGAGAGCATCTCTTATCCTGACGAAGAAGAAAATCCACGTTCGAAGAAAGCCCCCGAAATGATACACACCTTCAAACCAATAAGTAACGTTAGTAATTTTACGAATAAACGATTTACTATTGTATTCTTATTAATCTTTTAAACGATAGCCTTCAAATGTTCGAAGCATTTTATTAATATTCATCACTGAATGTAGGACAACTATGTTTAAGTATCATTTTCTTTTGCGTGAAATAAAAGCTTATTTTTTATTATTTTTTTATCAACTGCGGTCTTCTAGATGTACTTCCATGTACCTGTCTTGAAATCACGATAATCATGAGAAAATGATTACACACAGTCTGCCAATTTCATAAAGACGTCTATTATAAAGGCATAATATTGAAACGTTTCTATCGCATTGAATAGAAGTGACTCAGAGAACTTCGGTGCCATTTCGAAAATAGCATATTGAATTGTATATGAATCATACGGTGTATTTTGTAGTTTGGTCTATTTATTTGAATTAGTTTATTATTTATTATCGGCAAATTATTTTTTATTTCTTTTAAAAATTACATTACATGAGTTCGTTTTCTTCCCTGCCGTTGAAGGAGAATATCTTGTCATTGAATTTTTGTTTAATGTATCACCTCGTTTCTGAATTTGTTTGATAGTATTTATTTTTTTCTTCACATTTCTTTAACACTTGTTGTGTTTCTCTCTTTACACACGTTCAGCCATTCCTATGTTTCTATTTAAATATTTTCTTTTTATTTTAAATTTTATTTCCTTTCGTTTTTTTATTGATCTAAAGTTGTTCCTTTAATTTTACGTTTTTTAATCATTCTTCACGAGAAGTCATCCTCAATTCCCGCAATTGTTCTCAATTTTCTTCGCTTCTTTTAGGCTATTGCGTTTGTCTTTTTGTTTGTTTGTTTTTTGATAAATATTTTACAGCCATAGTTTGTTATTATTACAATTCTTCACTGAGATTTCACGCAAATAATTAATTGTAGGATCTCATTTGCTATGAAGGGGCAGCAATTGAAAATGCTTCATAAGCATTCCTCTGGATCCTAGTTTATTTTACTAATGCGGTTTTGTCGATATTTTCAATTCTACAGCGATTCTTCTGTTTTTAGAAGCCCTTTATGAGGCTTTTCAGATAATCATTAGCCGTCCATTCCAATTGAAACTCGTAGATGACTCAAGACTGTAAGCGACAGCAAATCTCAATACTTGAGTACAGTTTTCTTTCTATTCGAGAGTTTTCAGTAATATTCCCTTATTATGGCTCTTGTTGCTATTATTATTATTATTATTATTATTATTATTATTATTATTTCCTTTGATTTCTGGTGTGTACACATTTCTTTCCGGGTCCCGACCAGAGACCTAAGGTCAGAAATGGCATCATGACATTTTCAACTGAGCAATTTTGAAAAAAAATCACATATATTTTACAAAGATAAAGTCCTTCGTAAGGTGTGGTCTGTACTCGTGAGGACAATTTTTTGTATTTCTTTAAGGAATGTGCTACCAGGAAGCCCTTCAATGAGTCTATTAAAGTCTTTTCTAATCAATCCGAGGGCTCCAACTACAACTGGACTTATTGATGTTCTCATGCCTTACATGTTTGAGAATTCGATCTCAAGGTACTTGTACTTTGACAGTTTTTTTGAAGATGTTCAAAGATAGACTGCAGTCCGCAGGGACTGCCATATCATTAAGGAGGCACTTTGTCTTTACGATCTATAATCACGACGTTGTATCCTTCTTCTTCTTCTTCTTCTTCTTCTTCTCATTATTATTAGTAGTAGTAGTAGTAGTAGTAGTATTGCCATCATTATCATCATCATCATCATCATCATCATCATCTCTTCCACGTGGTTTTTCGTTTTAAACCGGAGATCTTGAATTATGGATGTTCCTCATCAAGTCTTACGATATCAAACAGATGGCACCATTCACAGAATATTTGCAGTACCAAGAAACGCTTCTTTCTGAAACGAAGGGATACAAGTTGTATTTCGATTTTCTTAATATAGGTCATTAAGTTTCGTGCTATATATCTCAACTCCCCAATAATATTTGGGACAATAGTGGCCTAAACGTCCCACATTCTGGTAAACTCAATCCGGAGGTCAACGTACTTATTAAGCTTTTCGATTCCTTCGTAATGTGTGAGTACAATTTTGGTCTTTCTTTAAGGCATGCGCTACCAGGAAACACTACAATGAGTCTATTGAAATTTTTTCCAATCAATCCAAGGGTTCTAACTACAACCAGAATTTTTAATGTCCCCATGTACTACTTTTTTTCAGATTTCCATTTCAAGATCGTTGTATTGAAGATATTAAAAGATACATCACAATCTGCAGGGACTGACATGTCAATAAGAAAGCACATTCTGTTCTTGTGGTCTTTACGACATCTGGGTGATTAGCTTTGATTGTTCTGTCAGTGTGTTTTATAAAGTCCATACCAGGATTTTGCAGTTTCCTTAGCGTAAATGTTTCATATTTTCCAGTGTAGATATTGGCTCTTTTTATTATGCTAAGTCTTATATTCAGTGGGCGCCAACACTACGCAGCCTGATGCAAGAAGACCAATGGTTTATGGATATTTATCTCAGAATCTGAATTTCGGGTTAACAAAATTTTTCAGTATGTGGGATTGGTAATTATGAGCAAGCATTGGTCCTGTGTGTTGCAGTTTTTTGTGTATACTATGTCCTAGTGAGTTAGCCCAAATGACTTAACTCACTTTATAATCCACCAATAGAATGTTAACCAATCAGAAGACGTAGAACATTCAATCCGTCGTGTATAAAGGCGGCCATTTTGTCTACTCTACCCGAATGTCCAGTCCAACTTGTCAGACGAAGAGAAACAGAAGGACGAATTACGCTCTGCTACTTTTACCAAAATATCCACTGCTAACCGGAACAACGCTTTCCTACTGTCTTCGAAATATTCACTGCTAACCTCTGGATTCCATACTCGAAGACGACCGTCATCATGAACAACATTATGCAGCAAGAATAAAAATCTTCGGTTACAGCTTTTAACTCTGCACTACGTAACCACTGCTGTACGGAGTTTTTTGATATGGGCTTTTTGGTACGGACAGTGTATTGAGCATAAAGAGGCTTATCTTGCCATCGTTTTTGCATTAGATACATTTGCTTTTTTCGCAGCAATGGGTGTATCATATGTTTACAGTATTTTTAAGAGAGACTGCGTGACTTTTCTGGGAATGGTCATATGTTGAAACGTACAAATTGTAGAACTAAAAAAGTTATTTGTAAAACCGTGGAATTTACAGGGGTTCTGATAATCATTATTATTATTACATTAAAAAATCTTTATGATATGATTTTGTTTTATAATCTTATACCTGGTAATAAGCAATGACTTAGGACAAACAAAAGATGTAAACGTTGTATTGTTTTCAGCTGTTAACAAAAGACGATTTAACTGAGCAAAGCTCTTCGAAGGTTATGGATGTGACCGTCTTAAATATTTTTGAATCTCCCGGAGATATGGTCTACAAGTTCTTGAGTTCCTGTCTTTATCAGACCCCAAAGCTCCAACCACAACACGAAGTGTTTTAGTTTTTAAGTGCTACTGCTTCTCGATTTACTTCTACAGCTCATTGTATTTGATTAACTTTTCAGAAAACCTTCTGAGGGATGCCTTGGTTATTTGGTACGTTCAACTCAATCAGTGTGTAAATACTTTCATTGTATGTCTTTGATAATAATATATGGCAGATTTGCTTGCATTATTTGGATCTGTGTTGATAGAAAAATCCCAAAGAACTAGAACATCTGTTCTCTCAGTTACAGATTCAGGCTAATCTCATACCACTTTGGAGCTGTTTTATAGTGATGACAGATCATCGAGTGCACACAGTGATCTATCTTGCCATTACACCATAGGATGTGACTAATAGTGCAAAGACCAAGGTAAGATAGCGTGCTGCAATTTTATTCTTAACTACCACCTATGGTTCGTAGTTAGGATGGTACATTCGCGATTACAATTGGTTCTTATGACTCAATCCAATATTTGCCAACTTTCGAGCAGGTTTATGTTATGTTTAGTCCCTCTCTCTTACTCTCTCTTCCTCTATCTATTTGTCTGCCTGTCTATCCTACCTATTTGCCTCTTTCTCTTTCCATCTATCTATCTATCTATCTATCTATCTATCTAGTTCTGTTCATATCTATATATCTGTCTATGTCGGAATCTATCTATCTATCTATCTATCTATCTATCTATCTATCTATCTCAGTCTGTTCGCATTATCTATCTATCTATCTATCTATCTATCTATCTATCTATATATATATATATATATATATATATATATATATATATATATATATATATATATATATATATATATCAGTCTGTTCATATCTATATCTGTCTATCTCTCTAATTCTATTCATATCTATGTATATGTCGGAATGTATCTATCTATCTATCTATCTATCTATCTATCTATCTATCTGTTTCTGTACTTCATTTAACTACCACGAATGATTCGTGGTTAGGATGATAGATTCGCGATTACAACTGGTTCACTAAAGCGAAATTTACTTATGATTTAATCTAATGTCTGCCAACTTTTAAATTTCTGACATTTTTAATTCCCCCCCTCTCTCTCTCTCTCACTGTATCTCTTTCTCTCTCTCTCTCTATCTATCTATTTATAGATCGATCTATCGATCTATCTATCTATCTATCTATCTCATCTTTACTCTCTGCTTTTTTATCTTTAATAACGCTTATCAGATTTAGTCTTCTTTTTTGGATGGTGCTTTTGGTCTGGATGGCGACATACCATAGTATTTTATTAGCATCTTCCTATCTAACTTACATCCTACATTATTATACTGCGTTAGCGGAATTTTTGACTAACGTATAACGAGATTATTGTCTTTTGACTTTTGTCTAAAGTCTTAACGGGACCTATGTCGACCTTTTTGAATTCAAGTCTAAATAGCAATTATTAGCAATTAGGTTTATCTTTTTATTCTAGTGTATTAAACCGGAGTTTTATTTTTAATCATTTTTTTTTTATTGTCTGCCGTGTAAACTGGAGACCTCTGAGTAGTTTTGAACATTAATTTAAATAATAATTCTGTCTAACTTTTTGATACAATTGTAAAATCGACCGAAGTCTACTTTTTTAATATAGTTGAATATATATATTTTGAATCATATAAACTGGACTTATGTTTATCTTTTTACGTCTCGCATAAACAGAACTACGTCTATATATCTATTAATTCCTTATAGGGTTTAACTTACTTGAATTATTTACATTATTCTGACTGTTATCCTTATCTTCATTGCCATATTCGCAACGTTTCAGTCGGCCTTCTTCACGTTATTGGAATTTCGATTCGAACTCTTTATTTCGTCCATCGGGGTAGATTGTTCTAGTTCCGCATGCCATGCCTCTTACGGTTGTCCCAGTTATTTCCCTTTAACTCAACCCTCCAGAACAACCTACGCCGGAGGACGAAATAAAGGGTTCGGGTCGAAATTCTTATCACCTGAAGAAGGAAGATGTGTACAACGGCCGAAACATTGTGAATATTTCAATGGAGATTAGGATAACATTCCGAATAATGTAAATACTACTAGTAACCATGATACCTTATCTCAGATATATGGTGGCCGAAACATTGTGAATATGGCAATGAAGATGAGGATAACTGTCCAAATAATGTAAATAATGCATATAATCATAATATCTCATCTCAGTGATATAGAACGTGTTTAACATCATCATTCAATAACCCAACAAGTGTTGGCATATCGGTAAATAAAATTAAAGTATCGTAAAAATATTTTATTTGTGTCCATTTTAAAGCTAGGATTTCGTATAGTGTTTGTTTAGGCTGAGAGAGAGACAAGTTAGCTGTCACTCCTGGATTCGTAAAACTGATCCTCCACATTGCATTTACAAGAAATGGACTTATGTTTCACTGAGTTAATGAACTTTCCCGTCGTTTTCAACGTATGAGTGTCAAACAACTCAATTCCTAGAAACTGACAAGAAGACTTCCGGTACAAGACTTCCGGTACAAATCATTTGATTATAGTAGTGATTTTCTAAGCCCGGATTAGATGTGGCACAAACCCGGAAATATGGGGCGCCCAGTGAGAATCGAACTCACTATTCAGTCGTAATTGATTTATCAAGACAAGCTTGCTAACCATTACTCCGCCTCTAGGTGCCTCATTTCATTTTAGTAATGAAGGCTTTGTTCAGAACCAACTGCACTTTTTGAAGGGCCGAATACAGAGACCTGGTGCAGTGTATGCCACAAAGGTTCCCAAACACAAAGACACACACACACACACACACACACACACACACATATATATATATATATATATATATTTATGATAGGAGTTTATAAACTTTATATGCCTTGATTAAGCAATTAAATGTCAGATCTACGCTAAATAGAAAAGTAAGGTCAAAGAGTGCAGTTATTAATCAAGACATAACCATAAGTCTATTTTTAATTCTGACCTGATGCCCCCCTCTTTTTTTACGACGTATGAGGGACAGGCACCTCACTTCTTAGGGGCCGACAGTCAGACAACCTTCACATATGACTTTATTATTGTGGTGATGGCTTTATGCAGAACCCATCACACTTTTTGAAGAGCCGAATACAAACACCTGGTGCACCGTGTACCACTATGTTCCCAAACGTCCCTCCACAGGTTTTGAATTCAGAGTTGTCCTTCTCCTAGACCAGTTTCCAAGGCTATAGAAGCCAGAACCCAATGTGTCCTGCTATTTAGCCATAGCTGGTGGGAGAGGAAGAGGATTTATATCTTTCCCAAGGATATTAGCTCGTAAGTGAATGCAATGGATTCGATTGAAATTCGAACACGGCACTCCGATTCCTCAATCTGAGCCGCTATCCATTACACCTCGTCTCCTCTAAGCTACACTAAGTTAAGCTGAGTGTATATCACAATAAATTTACTTTATATGTCTCCTCATATTTTTTAAAGAAATACTTGCCTTTTGTTGATTTTTAGTTTCTCTTAAAATGCATAGTTTTCAATTTACTAGTCAGTTTCCGATTGATTTTATTACTGATGCATTTTATAAAATTTATTATCATCTATATTCTTTTTCATTATTGTTCATAACCATACAAGATTATTTAATGTACAATTCTTTCCATTGTTCAAAAATCTGGCGCTCCATGATCCTCTTCGTTTTTCTTTTCTGCTTTTCTTTCTTCCATTTTGGCATTCCTTTAATTGATTCGCCTTTTTTTTCATGCGCCGACAAGCTGTTATCGCTAGTTCCCAGACTGAATGAATTTAAGCGTGCGACTAAGCTGGCCTCACGGTCCCACCTTTTCAATGTCGAAACGGTTAAATATGGCCGCCTCTTCAACTTCAATAGTTTTATGTCTCGCACCTCCCGTCTGTGGAATTTTCTTCCTATTACTTGTTTCCCTGATAGCTAGAGTCAACTATCTCCTGCCCTTCTCTTCATCCTTTCCGCCATCACGCTTCTTTATTCTCGCTCCCATTCTGTAACCCCCTGCGTATTACTGGCATCCCGCCTTGCTTGGGGTGAAATGCTTAAAAAAATATTTATTGTTTTTTCTTGCCATATATCCTTAAATATAATCTCCACTTCTCTTCTCATCGTCTTCTTTCTTTTCTTTGTTTGTTTGTTTGTTTTTGTTTCTTTCTTTCTTTCTTTCTTTCTTTCTTTCTCATTCCTTCCATTGTTTCGTTTCCACCTAATTGTTTCGTTTCTCTCCACATGTCGTTAAATCTAATCTCTATTTATATTCTCAAAGATGTTTCTTTCTTTCTTTTTTATTTGGTTCTTTTTCTTTCTTTCTTTCTTTTTCTTTCTTTCTTTCTTTGTTTTCATTGTTTCGTTTCCATTTTTGTGTTATTCTCTATCCATGTCTTTAAATCTAATGCCCAATTATATACTCATAGTCTTCATTCTTTATTTTTCTTTCTTTCTTTCTTTCTTTCTTTCTTTCTTTCTTTCTTTCTTTCTTTCTTCATACCGTTTCCTTTACACCTGTTATGTTACCTCTCCCATGTTTTACGTCTAATCGCTAATTCTATTCTTAGTCTTTTTCTTTCTTTCTTTCTTTCTTTCTTTCTTCATACCGTTTCCTTTACACCTGTTATGTTACCTCTCCCATGTTTTAAGTCTAATCGCTAATTCTATTCTTAGTCTTTCTTTCTTTCTTTCTTTCTTTCTTTCTTTCTTTCTTTCTTTCTTTGTTTCTTTTCTATTCGTTTTTCTTTCTTTCTTTCTTTCTTTCTTTCTCCTTGTTTCCATCATTACGTTTCTATCTTTCTTTCTTTCTTTCTTTCTTTGTTTCCATCATTTCGTTTCTTTCTTTTGTTTCCATTTCGTTTTCTATTTCTTTCTTTCTTTCTTTCTTTCTTTCTCCTTGTTTCCATCATTACGTTTCTATTTTTCTTTATTACGTTATCTTCTACCCATGTCTTTAAATTTAATTTCCAATTCTAGCATCATCGTCTTCTATCCTTATAGACTTTCTTTCTTTCTTTCTTTTTTGTTTGTTTGTTTGTCTTCTTTGTTTCTTTCCTTCTTCCTTTCTCCTTCTTTTCATTGTTTTCCTTTCCACCTCATTGTTGCGTTACTCGGTCCATATTTTTAAATCCAGTCTCTAATTCTATTCTCATCATCTTTTTTTTCTTTCTTTCTTTCTTTTCACTTTCCTCCCAATCTCATCATTTTGTCTTCTTTTTTTTTCCCCAACTAACTATTCACTCTCTCGCGATTCTCTCACCTCTGCTCTGTCACGATTTACCCTACTTCCTCCCAGCTGAAGTCTTCTTTTCTTCTTCGCTCAGATCTCTTTTATCATTTCTTTAAAACAACCACTTATTTTTACCACATTCCCACTGAACTGCGGTATGTCAGCATCCATCCGAACGAGCTTTTTGTTTAGAAGCGATTTGCATCTTATTGATACAGAAGGACGTGTAGACACGTTGTATAACGCAACTTTCTTTTCTTGTCGACGGATTTAATCATTATTGATGACGCTTATGCATAATGCATTCAAATGAAGAAAGATCCATTTGCAACTCCTTTAGAATCGTAATGCAAATCGAGCGTTACGTTCGCCCTCCTCTTCTTTATTCAGAGTGTTCATGGGGAAAAGTATTGTCTCTTAAAACAGCTGTGAGAATCGGGGATTTTATACTCATCTATGCGGCTCTTTATTGACAGGTACACACAAAGACCCGGTTACGTATGCGCGCTTGTGAGCTTGCAGTCACGGCATCTAGTTAAAAGAAACGTCATTTACACCTGTGTGCACAAACATAAGGACAAGTATGATTAATATTGTGGACCCACTGACAACTGTACAAATATGTAACAGCGTGCAGTTTATTCTGGTTTATTGGGACCCCAGTTAAACTGAGTACTCGCTTATTTGGACTACATTTTGGAAAGACAAAAAGAAACCAAAGCTACGTTTTCGTAACTCATTCTTGATTCACCATCCATTTTGATCTCTGCTGAATATAGTTTTAGAATATAGGTACAATTATATTTAATTAATCTTATATAATTATTTTATATAATTTTCTAGACAGTTATCTTTCACATGTATAAGTTCAGGAGGTGGTGAATCATATTGATAGATGGTGTCGCCACTGTAAGCAATTGTTTTTGTTTGTTGTTTTACGACTGATCAAACTTTTGCAGGTTATTTAAAGCCAACACATAATTTAGGATTCTGAGAATGTTTCACATAATTATGGTTTTGTGATACAAGTTTTACTTATTAGTCCAGAAAAAAAAATTGTGTTGAACTTATTACCACAATCGCTGTCTATATCTCTGAGATGAGGTATTATGATTACTTGCATTCTTTACATTAGTCGGACTTTTATCCTCATCTGCATTGTCATATTCACAACGTTTCGGCCGTTGAACTCTCCGGCCTTCTTCAGGATCTGTTTCTATCTCTGAGATGAGGTATTATGATTACTTGCATGCTTTAGATTATTCGGACTTTTATCCTCATCTGCATTATCATATTTACAACGTTTCGGCAGTTGAACGCTCCGGCCTTCTTCAGGATCTCTCTATATCTCTGAGATGAGGTATTATTATTACTTGCATTCTTTACATTATTCGGACTTTTATCCTCATCTTCACTGCCATATTTCCAACGTTTCGGCCATTGAAACTCTGGCTTTCAGGTGATTGAAAATTTCGATTCGAACCCTTTATTTCGTCCCACGGGGTAGATTGTTCTAGTTCTACATGTCATACCTCTTTCGGATATCTCAGTTATTTCCCTTTAACTCAACTCTTCAAGTGTTGGCTTACCACTGCCGTGGCCTAGTATTGAACTCACAACTCAAGGACACATGGCCCAGTGGATAAAAACGTTGTTTAGGCCCAGTGACTAGACGCAAATGATTATCGTAGCAATCGAGGAAGTATTTTTTCAGGAATTTATTCCACGAAGTAAGAGTTCTGGGAAAAATATGTCTGAGTGGAAAACCATCGTTAGCAAAGAAATGCGAATGGAATGAGGCTAAGTTGATGCTATGAACGTGGCCAAGCAAGTTCTAGCCATGAACATTTTAACTTTTCGAACTAATTATATATAGCTCGTCTAAAAATCTGTCATATAACGAGAGAAGAGCGATAGGCCAAAAGAATTTTGTCTGTGGAAAAAAGCGTTGCAGACTGGAAAATAATTCATCACTCACAAGGCTGGGCAGATACTTTTGAACTCTATCAAGTTTGGCATGTGAGGTTCTGATATGAGAGTAATAATCCATTTTCCATTCTTTTTGGCACATTTTTAGGTAGTAAAATTATTTATTCTTTAAAAATAGGCACCAAGTAAATTCTGAGGTAGTAAAATTATTTATTTTTTAAAAGTAGGTACCAAGTAAATTCTGAGGTAGTAAAATTATTTATTCTTTTAAAGTAGGTACCAAGTACATTCTGAGGTAGTAAAATTATTTATTTTTTTAAAGTAGGTACCAAGTACATTCTGAGGTAGTAAAATTATTCATATTTTTTAAATTACCAAGTACATTCACAAGGTAGTAAAATTATTCATATTTTTTACAGTAGGTACCAAGTACATTCTGAGGTAGTAAAATTCTTTATTCTTTTAAAGTAGGTACCAAGTACATTCTGGGGTAGTAAAATTATTTATTCTTTTAAAATAAGTACCAAGTACATTCTGAGTAGTAAAATTATTTATTCTTTTAAAGTAGGTACCAAGTACATTATTAGATAGTAAAATGAACCAACCATATTTCCAGCATTTGAAAGTGAACTTTAGTCCAAACAGATGTTGGAGGCAATGACGAGGAGGGCATAATTTCAGGGCAATTTATAATGGAAGGTATTGACTGTTTGCCTCTATTGAGAATTGCGTTTCCTATTTTCCAAAACACGTGGAATCCAAACTTTTTTCGTTTATAATTTCGGTTTGGATGGCTTACTCATAGCAGCTTTTATACATTTTCAGCAGTCGCTTATGGGCAATTCTAAATGAGGCAAGATTCCCGCTACACTTTTCCCTCTGATAAAGATTGTAGTTGTGGTTATGATGAGCTACGGCCGCATTACATTCAGGCGCGGTGGAAAATGTATTAGTTTTCCACAACATATCTTGAATTCTCAATATAATCTCCTTCCTTGTCCTTGCACTTAATCAAGTCTTTCTCGCTTATTAATAAAGATCGAGTCTCATACAATGAAAAGGTCAGTTAAAATCTCAGCTTGCAAACTTAGTTAATTATCCATTTACATACACGCACCCACCCACTATAAACACACACAAGCACAAAACACACACACACCCCAAAACACACACACACACACACACATATATATATATATATATATATATATATAGAGAGAGAGAGATAGATAGATAGATAGATAGATAGATAGATATGTGTGTATGTAAAAAAGATAGATATGTGTATGTAAAAAGAAAGAAAATCCTGATGACATAAATATATATATATATATATATATATATATATATATATATATATATATATATATAGGTTGCACAACAATGAGTTCAAAAAAGGTTCAACCAACATCGAAGTTCATTCAGGATATTAAATATAAAAATCAAACATCTCTCTCAAAGTACTTCTGGCACGTAAAAGAATCCAATAAAACACCTACAGTAAAATGGCAGTTAATAAGAAAAGTTAGAATATGTAGGTCATTAAATAACCCATGTCCTTTGTGCATACATGAGAAACTATATATTACTAAGTTTATAAAAAATAAAAATTTACTAAATCAGAGAAATGAAATCGATATTTTGTGCCGTCAATTCTATTACATTTACTTGTTTTATATAAAACTATAGTCTATTAAAATTAACAGTCAAAATATTTTAAATTTGTTTTTAAAATTGTGATTAAATAAAACGAATTCTAACCTAAACATCTTTTAAAATTGTAGTTAAATAATACGTATTCTAACCTAAACACATCTCTCAAAGTGCTACAAGCACTTAAAAGAATCCAAAAAAACACCTACAGTAAAATTAAATTAATATGAAAAGCTAGAATATGTAGGCCATTAAATGACACGTGTCATTTGTAAATACATGAGAAACTGCATATTACTAAGTTTATAAAAAATAAAAGTGTACTAAATCAGAGAAATGAATTAGCGATTTTTTGCCGTCATTATCATAAATTTTACTTAAATAACGTTTAAATATAAAATTTAAAAAAGTCACCTGGTAATATACATACTTATACTTGATATGAAAAAATAATTTTACATACTGTAATTCTAATACAATTACTTGTTTTAAAAAGAAATATAGTCTATTAAAAATTAAAAGTGAAAATATTTTAAAACGTATTCTAACTTAAGCATCCAAAAAAAAATCTTTAAGTATACAAATAGAAAAAATGCCGGAAGAATTTTTGCCGTTAACAATAAGATTCTATTAAAACAAAAATCCAGACGACATGCATTTAACGGATGTCAGAATTCGTTGAAAAATACATCCCTACCCCTACGTAAACATAACCCCCTTTTCGAACGTAACTAATAACTGTTAACAAAAGTTAATAAAATGAACACGAAACCACCCCTTGTCTGGATAAATGGATTTCTCTGTATCCTTGGGAACTGTAAATTATGATTTTTGTCGTGCCTTTAAAACCCTGTATATTTAAAAATAAGTTACTCCAAAATTCGCTTGAAGATGAAATGGAACTAATATCTTTAATTTTATTACAAAATTAAATTGGAATCTTTTAGCTTCCATTTTTGAAACATGGTTAGAACTGTGTAGCGAAAAAACATATTTTAAATCAGTTAATTTATAATATATATATATGTGTGTGTGTGTGTGTGTGTGTGTGTGTGTGTGTGTGTGTGTGTGTGTAAAAATAGATGTAACTACAATATATCTGTAAAAGGACAATATTAATAAATACGAAAGGAAAATGCAAAGGTAATCAATTTTGCAATAATTATTTTTAAACAAATATCATTTTTTATAAATACTTGATGGAAAATAAAATCCTCATATTTCCATTGACAAAGTTACTTAGAGGACAAAATTATTAATTTCATTAATGGCCTTTGTCCGGCCCGCGACCCGTCATTATAACATGATCCGGCCCGCGGGGTCGAATAAGTTTCCGACCCCTGCTCTAGAGCTTATTTATTAGATCCTGACGCCACGCCTTGTCAAACGTCTTTGATACATCTAGGGCGATGGTCCTCGTGGTGAATTTATTGTCTAATGCCTTGCTGTTTCTGTGCATAACAACAGTTAAGACATGGATCTTTCTTTTCTTTTATGTGCCGTTTCCCTTCAAGACGTTGGCGATCATGGCTCTCCCCTATCCCTTGTACCGCTCAATAAGTTTCGTCCCTCTGCCAGATCCCCCAGATCACGTTCTGTCATCCACCTGCTTAAGCCCGCCTGATGAGCATCCGTTGCTTTCACTTGTCACCCTTTCCCCCTATTCGACCTGTGAATATCAGATTCTCCAGGCCCTCCTTCTTTTCTCATCACGCGTCTCAGAAACTTCAGCTACCACTACCTGATGTTAAGTATAATTCTCCTCTTTGCTTGCATCCTCTCCAAGACCTCATTTTTTCTCACACGCTTGGCCCATGATATCCTCAGCATGTTACAGTTTTTTGGATATATATGTAACTAGTGAGTTAGTCAAAATGACTTAATTCCCTTTATAGTATACCAATAGAAGGTTGACCAATCAGAAGCCGCGGAACATTGTATCCGTCGTGTATAAAGGCGGCCATCTTTGTTTACCCTACCGGAATGACCAGTGCCAACTTGGGAGACGAAGATGCCAGAAGGAAGAACTACGCTCTGCTACGATATCCACTGCGAACCTGAACTACGCTTTCCTACTGTCTCCGAAATATTCCCTGCCAACCTCTGGATTCTATACTCGAAGACGACCGTCATGAATTTGTAACACAGCATCATTCTGTAGAACTACATTTCTGTCGCCTCGAGTCTCTTCTTCATCTTTGAAGAGACCGTTCAGCATTCGCTGCCGTAAAGGAGAACAGATGTCACGTAGCAGCATAGTACTCTTTTCTTTGTTCCCAAAGAAATCCTCCTGTCTTGTAATACTATGCTTAGCTTTTGGAATGCGTCTTTGGCCAATACGTGTTCGGATCTCAGCTACCGTCCTCTGTCAAAACACTTCCCAGATACTTAAACTTCTGCGCATGCTTGATTTTAGTGTCCCCGACCTGTAAATAACATTTCGGGCTCATCCTTTTACAGATGAACCTGCATTCTGTCTTCTTGTAGTTTGTGCTTAGTCCCTTCTCCGTTACCTTCTATTTTGCAATTTCTTTTCCGTGTCTGTTATCAGTACTGTGTCATCTGCGTATCTTATATTGTTACGATTGTGGTCACCCATGATGAATCCCTGTATAGCTTAGGAGGTTCTTTCAGCTGAGGTGTTCAAAAACATTCTTGTTGATTATAGTTTCGAATAGTTTTGATATTTGATTTCATAAACTTGTCCACGGATCAAGTTGTTTGATTTGAACGAATCCTTAATTATAGGGGCTGCTAATCTTGCTTTAGTATGTCTGCCAATAAAAAGGTTCAGCGCTAAAAAAAGAAATAATCGCCGAGTGAACTGACCTTTCTCATGTCAAAACGACAGAACAGCTGGTGGCCTTACTGATATAATCACTGAGATTACGTTTCGTCCCATTTATCCATATATTAAAGCGTTTCTATTCGCTTATGCTTGCCAGAAACGCTCTAATCAGACAGAGTATTTCAAGTGAATCCCATAAAACATTCATAATTGCCATTAGCTAATGTCAGAAGTCCGTAAGTTAGATTGACACTGATATCAATGGCAACACTTAAACGATATTCGCGTTGATAGGCACAGTACCGCGCTAAGTTTTGTGCATTTTTTATTTTGTTTGAGCGTAGTCCTCTGGGACACATTCAGTTGATCGTAACTGAACCAATAACAAGACATTTTCTTTTTTTCATACCAGAAAACTTCAGTGAACAAAATAAAAGTAATAATTTAATTTTATATTAATAATGATGCTAACAATGATGTTTATTGTGATGTATTTATATATATATATATATATATATATATATATATATATATATATATACATATACATATATATAATTGGATAAAACAAAATAAATGGCGATGATTAAAATGTTACTGAAAACAACTTAAAATTAAACATCAAACATTCAATTTGTAGTTGGAGCCATCGGTTTTGAAAACGTTCCGATAGACACAATGAAGGGATCCCTAGTAGCCCATGCCTCACAGAAATACAAAACATTGTACTCACAAGTACATCTCACGCCTTATGAAGGGCTCTATCTATGTAAAATGTATGATCTTTTTTTTTTTTTCTTTTTTTCTTCAAAAACTGCTCAGTGGAAAATGTCATGATACCAGTTCTGATCATAGCTCCTTGGTTGGGACCCGGAACGAAATGAGTATACACTAGATATCAAGGGAAATATAATAATAATAATAATAATAATAATAATAATAATAATAATAATAATAAACGGTGCCTCCTTATTGATATGGCAGTCCCTGCTGACTGCAATGTATCTTTGAAGATATTCAAAAAGTTGTCAAAGTACAAGGACCTTGAAATAGAAATCTCGAAAATGTGGCACATGGGAACATCAACAAACCCTGTTGTAGTTGGAGCCCTAGGACTGGTTGGAAAAGATTGCAGTAGACTAATTGAAGGGATTCCTGGAAGTCCATGCCTCAAGGAGATACAAAAAATTGCTCTGACAAGTACAGCCCACACCTTACGAAGGGCTTTATCTATCTAATTTTTTTTTTTTTTTTTTTTGTCAGTGGAAAGTGTCATGACGCCATTTCTAACCTCAGGTCCCTGGGCGGGACCCGGAAAGAAATGTGTAAACGCCAGAAACCAAAGAAAATAATAATAATAATAATATTAACTGAGCGCTTTGCCTTTGCCATTTGAGTGAGTGACGTGTATATCAGAAAGTGATGTATATATCTGAAAGTGATTTACTCAATGTTTACTCAACAACGTTTTTCACAGCGATAAAACCTTTATTTGTGAAGAATCGGGACAATGAGTTCTAAGCAGTGCAACAATACGTTTTGTGCAACAATACCATTTAACCTGTAACAATTTTATGGGACTTCACAATACACACAAAACAATCAAAGTTAATCGCCCAGACGTTGCTATTAGAGAAGGGAAATAAAAATTGATATGGCAGTACCTGCAGACGGCAATGTATCTTTGAAGATCTTCAAAAATCTAGCAAAATTGAGATCGAAATCTCAAAAATGTCGGACATTAGAACAATTCTAGTTGAAGTTGGAGACCTCGAATTGATTGGAAAAGATTCCAATGGACTCATTGGAAGGGACACCTGGAAGCCTTAAAGAAATATAAAAAAAAATGTTCTCACGAGTACTACCCACACGTTGCGAAGGGCTTTATCTATGTAAAATATGTGTTATGTTTTTTTTTATTATTTTTAAATTGCTTAGTAAAAAAAGGTCATGATGCCATTTCTGACCTTAACTCACTGGTCGGGACCCGGAAAGAAATGAGTACACACTAGAAATCAAACGAAATAATAATAATAATAATAATAATAATAATAATAATAATAATAAATTCCTTTGAGAGTGTGCCACACTATAGGATACTTAAGGTTTTGGAAATATACAGAGTCTCTTTGGTGATAGTAACTTTTCTTAAATATAGCAAGAAATTGCGGAAAACCGCATTCTACCTAAATCAAACCTAAAGTACTGCCATTTTCAATTGTTGGAATATTCGAAGATGTGAATCTTTCAAGGAGACTCCTTGTCGCCACTTCTGTTCTTCCCGTCCTTAATCCCCGATTCGCATGAAGAATAATAAATATGGATAAAAAGTAAAAAAAAAAGGTGTTTAATCACCTTTTCTACATTGATGATATCAAATACTTTGCCTTTGTTTCAGTGATGACATAAGTCTGGATTTCGGATTAGATAAACGTGCAAAAGTAATATTCAAAAAAGAAGAGAGAATTGCAGAAACACATTCAATAGATCTCGATTTTGTCACAAAGATCAAGAAAATGGATTGTTTTGTGTTCAGAAAAAAAGATCAATACAACTGTTACATCAATAATAATAATAATAATAATAATAATAGTAATCGTAATAGTAATAATAATATTAATAGTAATATTAATAATAATAATAGTAATATGTGGCACATGGGAACATCAACAATCCCTGTTGTTGTTGGAGCCCTAGGATTGGTTGGAAAAGATTCCAGTAGACTAATTGAAGAGATTCCTGGAAGCACATGCCTTAAAGAAATACAAAAATTGTTCCTATAATTTTTTTTCTTTTTTTTTTTTTTTTTTACAGTTGAAAATGTCATAGTGCTGGGCGGGACCCGGAAAGAAATGAGTACACATCAGAAATCAAAGGAAATAAAATAATAATAATAATAATAATAATAATAATAATAATAATAATAAGTGCGTGTACGTGTGTGTCGTAATTTCGATTCCTTGTGCCATTTCTATAAATAATTTCATGGCAGCTCTTCTGATGAAACTTCCTCTATCGTATCCAGAATTTCGGAATTTTATCGCAGGACTAGATTGGCAGCATTTTCTCATCGTTTTAGCGTTGAATTTGTTTGGGTGTAGCTGTAAGTTCTCAGCTAACATTTGCTTCTCTCGCACGTCTTGATTGTGGACACCTCTTTTGACTTCTTGTTTTCCAGTTAAATTTGATCTTCAAAAATTTAAATGCACTGATAATCGTTACCTTCTGTCTTCTTGATTCATGTTCTTGCATTCTTCTCTCTGTCCCTCTAATAGTGTTTTCTTTCTCATATTGTCTCACACTCAAGTAACCCCTTGCGTCTTAGTGGCTTTCTTGCATTGCTTATGGTTAAATTATTATTATTATATAGTTCTCTCTCTCTCTCTCTCTCTCTCTCTCTCTCTATATATATATATATATATATATATATATATATATATATATGAATGAATGAATACACACACATATATATATGTATGTACACATACATGCATTTATTTATGTAAATGGAAACACTTGCGATTGCAAAAAATTGCACCAATGATAAGCGCATATAAAAAAGAAAAATTTCTGATACCCACTGACGAGTGGACGGGTCGATTTGTCTATGAAACTCTGGAGTCGGGATGCTGAAGGTAAGATCAATAAACTAAGTGACACGCCTTTTATTTATATTAATTCCATCTCTCTCTCTCTCTCTCTCTCCCTTTCTCTTTCTCTCCCTCTCTCTCCGTATATATATATATATATATATATATTTCGGTTGTATATTTTGTATGCCTTTCTTCTTGCGTTGTGGATGAAATGATATGGGTATTGTAGGTTTTTGAATGTGTTTTCTATGTATGTTTCTTCTTTAAGTAAATATTGGGGACTGCATATTCTTAATGCTCTTAGATAGAAACCTATAATAATTCCAGATTTAATTTTAGAAGAGTGGTTTGAGTAGAAAATGATCAGATTATGTTTGTTTGTAGCCTTTCTGTAAACGTCAAAATTGAGTTCGTTATTATTTCTAATTAACAAAATGTCCAGGAACGGAAGAGTTTAGTTGGTTTCAGTTTCAAAAGTGAAGTTTATTGTAGGTTCAACGTTGTTATGTTTAGAGAGAAGATCCGTTAAATTGGTGTTTTTTGGAATTATTAATAATGAGTCGTCTATGTATCTGAAATATGAAGAGTTTGTAGGGAGAATATTTTTGAATGGGTCACTTAGTAAAAACTATATCTTATAGTCAACAAGTGGAAAAACTTAAAACAAATTATCAAATACCGGTATTTTTAAAAGGATTTTATACTTGCTTTGTATGCATATAAACGTGCCCATCTGCGAGCGAATTATGAGAAAATAAGAGCGATGACTACAGAAAATTTAAAATCAACATTTATAAAATTAATAAAATTCACGCTGAATATTTTCTTGGATTTTTAAGATTACAGAGATGTAAAAACAATATAAAAATCACATCATTCTTTTAAAAACTGTTTTACAGATAAATTCTCCATAGAACCAAAATTAGACTTGTCGTCAGGATATCAACAAGTCAAAGCAGTTATTGCCGGGTTAAAAACACAGCTACTGTCGGCTTAAGCATGCATTCCTGCGGTAAATTAAATGTAAAGTAAACTCATATTTCTTTCAAATCAGATTAATTATACGTTAAATCAGATAATATACATTAAAAAAAAATTTCAGAAAAGTATGTTTTATTTTTGGAAGATTTTTTAAATAAAGAGAATTACATTGCGATGAAATACGACAAAAAAAAGAGCTAAAATCTCCTTCCAGGGAATTTAATTAGTTTTAACTTAGTTTTTGAAATACAGCAAAGTATTTTCCTTATTGGGAATATTAAATTTAATCTCTGTCTATATTTCTGAGATGAGGAATTATGTATACTATTTACATTGCTCGGACTATCATCCTCATCTTTGTGGCCATATTTATCACAACGTTTCTGACAAATTGATCTTGCAGCAAATTCAATATAGTCTTTCTACATCATGTCAGCTGAGTACGTTAGCCCGGGGAGGCACAACCAGTCACTTTCTTAGAGGTTAACATCAGTCATGCCGATGGAAGGCAGAGAGGAATCTCGCAGATGATTAATGAAGAGAAGTTTACTTTTCGAGACGTTAAAATTGGCAAGCCATCTTTTGCTTCAATTAACGACGGACTTCAGGTCGTTTTGGACACCAGCTACCATTTTGACTTTGTCGGGCTGATCAGCCTCACTATCGAGTCAAAAATAAATGGTTGTCATTTTTATGTTTATACATTCTTTTTATAGATACAAATATTTAAGTAAATGCTCTGTTTATAATAAACAGTATTAAAAAAACATTTACCGGCCTGAATGTCCGACAAATTTTCATAGAAAATATGCGTTTGATTCCTGCCGGGGGACGCCTGTTTTCTATGGCAATTTCTCGGATATTCAGGCCGGTAAATGTTGTTAATACTGTTTATTATAAACAGAGTATTTACTTAAATACGTCTGAGAAATTTTCACAGAAAATATTCGTCCTCCAACAGGATTCGAACTTGTATCCTATACAGAACCGGCATTTAAATTCGGCCTTCCTAAACAAACATTCTTCTGTAGACAAATCGGTTAAGGCACGTCAAGCTATATATATATATTATTGGGATTTTCCCAATTATATTGGTAACAAAAATATTGCGACGCCGGCAAGAAGAAAGGAACACAAACACAGTTGAAAAATGTATGAAAAAACATGTATTTGTAGGCAAACAGAAGTTTGTAATTGCAAACAGTCTGTTTGCAGGACTTATCTGCAAAATACGTCCTTATAACAGTTTTATCTTTCCTGTTTTGCTTGGTTGAAGAAAATATAGTCCTGACTCCTGTGCTTAAGTTGCTGTCGAAGTCGTCACGCGTGTCCTGATGTTTAGATGACGGAGATGGGTAACGTGTTGTCTCTGAGGTCCCGACAAGCAAAGAGGAAGAGCGTTTGTAAAAACGCTCACGTGGGGATTTGGTGAAAGTTAAAAAGGTAGCCTGTGATTGGTTGTTTTTCATCCAATCACAGGGCACCCAGTTAGCGACACCGTAATAATTTCAATATATATATATATATATATATATATATATATATATATATATATTGCTGATTTCTCTAGCCCTTATCATAGAGCTCAAGATAAATAGCAGGAGCATCGGAGCATATGTGCCAGGAACGTTCTAAGCATGGACAAATGGTAGACGTATAGATACGTAAGATAGATTCTGAAGAGAAGAAATTGTCTCGCCCGACACAATGAACTCGTAATGGATTCAATATAGTTTTTCCACATCGTCTCAACAGAAAACCTGAGCCCGATAAAGCGTAACAAGTCACTTTCTTCGAGGTTAACATCAACGATTCAGATGGAAGTCAGACAGTGATCACTCAGATGCGTAATGGTGGAGGGAAGGAGTTTTAGAGGCGTTAAAATTAACAAGCTATCTTTTGTTGTCATTAACGTTTGACTTTAATTTCTGTCCCCAAAACAATTTGTTTACGTTTGATTTTCCTCATACGTTTATTAACTTTATTCTGCCACAAACGCTTCCATTCATTTTTGATATCTGAAAACGCATTTCTAGAGTAATATTATGTGCAATTCATTTCTAGAATAAATTCCTTTCTAGAATAAATACATCAGCAAAGCATGTACATCATAATTTCTGTTTCAATGCGCAATACAATTACTGCTGACAATTGCAAAAATATTCAGGTAAAAAATGCCAAATTCTGGGCTAAATGCCCGTTTATTTCCATCATTCCAGGAATAGTTAATTCTTTATAGAACGATCAAACCTAATTAACAGAGTTATGGTGTAAATGCGGTGACAGTGGGCATTTATAAGTTGAGCCATTTTAATTCTACATATATTGGTTTTAAATGCAATGATTGTTGAATACCAACTCTCGTTATCATTCCCATGGCGCCACATATCTCGATCGAGTTATCTGTGCAAGGTGTACAATGAATACATTATGAAATGTGCATTTAGTAAAAGATAGAGGTACATAAAAACTATATATATATATATATATATATATATATATATATATATAGATGGTAAAAATGTGAATTGATTACAGGGAAAATTATGGGAATATTTACCTATGATCAATTGTTGTTTGATGTCTTTTTTAATTTCAGTGGAGAGAATATTGGACAAGTGTAAATAGATAGATAGATAGATAGATAGATGAATAGATAGATAGATAGATAGATAGATATGAGCAGTCTGAGAGATAGATAGATAGATAGATAGATAGATAGATAGATAGAGATAGATATGAGCAGTCTGAGATAGATAAATAGATAGATAGATAGATAGATAGATAGATAGATAGATAGATAGATAGATATGAGCAGTCTGAGGATAGATAGATATGAGCAGTCTGAGTGTAAATAGATAGATAGATAGATAGATAGATAGATAGAATGGATGATAGAGCAGTCTGAGATAGATAGATAGATAGATAGATAGATAGATAGATAGATAGATGGATAGATATGAGCAGTCTGAGATAGATAGATAGATAGATAGATAGATAGATAGATAGATAGATAGATAGATATGAGCAGTCTAGATAGATGATATGAGCCGTCTGATAGATAGATAGATAGATAGATAGATAGATAGATAGATGAATAGGGATAAAGATAGATAGATAGACAGATAGATAGATAGATAGATATGGAACAAACATAGATAGATAGATAGATAGATAGATAGGAACAAAGATAGATAGATAGATAGATAGATAGATAGAGATATGAGCAGTCTGAGATAGATAGATATGAGCAGTCTGAGATAGATAGATAGATAGATAGATAGATAGATAGATAGATAGATATGAGCAGTCTGAGATAGATAGAGATAGATAGATAGATAGATAGATAGAGATAGATATGAGCAGTCTGAGATAGATAGATAGTGTAAATAGATAGATAGATAGATAGATGATAGATAGATAGATAGATAGATAGATAGATATGAGCAGTCTGAGATAGATAGATAGATAGATAGATAGATAGATAGATAGATAGATAGATAGATAGATAGATATGAGCAGTCTGAGATAGATAGATAGATAGATAGGAGTAAACATAGATAGATAGATAGATAGATAGATAGATAGGAGTAAACATAGATAGATAGATAGATAGATAGATAGATAGATAGATAGGAACAAACATAGATAGATAGATAGATAGATAGATAGATAGATAGATAGATAGATAGATAGATAGATAGATAAGGAACAAACATAGATAGATAGATAGATAGATAGATAGGAACAAACATAGATAGATAGATAGATAGATAGATAGATAGATAGATAGATATGAGCAGTCTGAGATAGATAGATATGAGCAGTCTGAGATAGATAGATAGATAGATAGATAGATAGATAGATAGATAGATAGATAGGAACAAACATAGATAGATAGATAGATAGATAGATAGATAGATAGATAGATAGATAGATTTAAAAAGCAAGATAATTTTGCACATTATATTCTTCTAAAATCTGAAGGCCATTTAAAAGGAAAATGATGAAACAAAAGACCCAAGACTGAAAGCGAAATCTCCAGCTCTTATTCTTTAGAAACCATAATCGTTTCTGTCCCCATCATTATTTTTATTCTACAAAACATGAACCATCTTATCATCTCAGATTCCTCAACTGGAAGAAATTGAGTTATAAGAATCGTGACTAGTCGACACCATAACGATAGATTTTCCAAGAGATGAGCAATATAATTATTATCATGAGTTTTTCTTTGTGTACGTGTGTGTGTGTAAGTTTGTGTGCCTGTATGGAAGTCATCATCCTGCTTCATGGTTAATCGAAATGTCAACTATCTCCCATGACAATTTTCAAAAGTTATCTTGTGTTTGTTTTGGAAATTGACATTTTTTAGACTCTGTCAGCTCGACACAACTCCGAGAGAAAAAAAAAAAAAAAAAAAACAGGTCACGTGACTGAAGTTTGATCGTATTCGCTCCAGTTTCCTTGCTGCTGTTACAGTGTAAAACATGACCGCGCCGTTAGCAGTGTGCACCAAGGAAGAAAAAAAGAGCAGTGATTTCTCTGTTCGGAAAGTGTTTCAGGCTTGGAAGTCATCTGTGGCTTTTAAAACTGTACAGCGACAGTGAACTGCCAAGTAGAAGTCTGTGTGAGTCCATGGAGAAGTTTAAAAATGGCCGAAAGAACTAGCTTCTCTCAGTTGCAGGGGAAACGGCCGTCGTAACCGGCGAGATCGAGTGGTCTAAAGTGCACACAGATACAGACACACACACATATCATATATATATATATATATATATATATATATATATATAGAGAGAGAGAGAGAGAGAAGAGAGAGACAGAGAGAGAGAGAGATGAGAAATGCTAAATGTATAGGTTTGTGTATATCATAGAGACATGTTATATATCTGTGGATGGATAGATAGATATATAGATAGGAATTTGTGTGTGCACTTGTTTATATATATATATATATATATATATATATATGACATGAGATAACGATATATATTTTCATATATCAAGAACAGTATTGAGGAAATTATAAAATAAAATAAAAAGTTGACTTCTAACACGCATCATCGGTTAGGACTTCGTCATTTGTTGACGTTGCTATGACAACACGTGGGCATGAACGACATGCGCTGGTAGATGATGGTTTATCCTAAAAACTCTCATTTCATCAATCTCTACATATGGTCTTTTCTTCAATTAGACTGGTTGCGAACGGTGCTAGAAACCCCAGTTTTCTCTGCTATTTAACCTGTTGCTCGTGGAAGAGGAAATGGATCACACGTTTTTTTTTGGAAAAAGACTATTCTTCTTCAAACAGCGTGTACAACAGAGTTAGAAACAAATCTAGAAACGATAACAGAAATCACATAAAACAGGGTTGAACTCTTTCCTGATTTCTTGCTACCCTGCAACCTACGTTCTTTCAAAACATTTAAATGCAACATCAATCGCCACCATCTGTCATTTTGTATCCTGGTCTTTCATTGTCATATCTCCTGACGAACGCTTTCTCGTGTTCTTTCACTCTCCGTAAGCCCTTGCGTCTCCGTGGTATTAATGGCTAATTTCAGGTGAAATGATTAAATAAAAATACTGCAAAGAACGATAACTCGTACTGGACTTGAGAAATGTATTTTACGAAAAAAATTATTTTTTTAAAAAAAGATCTATAAATTTAAACCGAGAAGAACATGGGCTGCTCGGTCAGAGAATACTAAATATTACCGTATAGGTAAACGGTTCATATTACCATACATTATTATTTGTACGAAAGCAAATGTAACAAACTAGACTGGAATTCGAACTCGGTTTGCCAATTCTTATTCCGAGCAAGCTGCACATCATAAGAGATATAGAATTGGTAAACAGGGAAAAGATAAATAAATAGTCTTAAGAACAAACGCGATCGACATCACACCCAACCACAAATACACACACACACACAGGAGAGAGATATACATATGCACACTAGGATACACACATATTTATTGTGTTTACTGTTTATGCTGTATTTTCGTTCGTCGGCCTGCATTAGTCGCCCGAAGGGTAACATTACCTGTGTGAAATGTTTTAGTTTATTATCAATGCTGTTTTCCATGTCAGTCAACCATTTGGCTAAAATGATGCCGAGAAATTTATACTTGACTTGATTCTAATTACTTTAATGAGAAAACAATGTTCACTAACTGTAAATGATTCTAGAGAATGACGCACTGACAATTAATGTAAACAGCAGGACTACAAGTAAATTGTAAAGATAGATAGATAGATAGATAGATAGATAGATAGATAGATAGATAGATAGATATTTTCTGCCAAAATGGAGTTATATATACATATATACCCAGACACGCACACACAGACACACACACATCTATCTATCTATCTATCTATCTATCTATCTATCTATATATATATATATATATATATATATATATATATATATATATATATATATTAGAGAGAGAGAGAGAGAGAATGCTAAATGTATAGGTTATGTGTATCATAGAGACATGTTATATATCTGTGGATAGATAGATAGATAGATAGATAGATACATAGACAGATAGATAGCTATAAAATAAACAGTGATAGATAGATAGATAGATAGATAGATAGATAGATAGATAGATAGATAGATAGATATTTATGCCAATTTGAGTTATATATATATATATATATATGTGTGTGTGTGTGTGTGTGTGCACATACGCACGCACACACACACACACACACACACACACATATATATATATATATATATAGAGAGAGAGAGAGAGAGAGAGGATGTTAAATGTATGTGTTTATGTTAATCATAGAGACATGTTATATGAATCTGCGGGTGAACTTGTTATATGTGTGTAAAAAAAACTGAGGTTAGGACTTCATCATGAAAGACAGGCGCTGGTAGTTTCAAAATTTTAAAAATAATTTTTGAAATAATGTTTTTGCACTCTAGCCAAATTCATATATATCATTTTTCTTTTTCTTCCCATCATTTTTTGTTTTTAAATTTCCCATATTACGATAACAGAAAATCTGTCAAGAACGATAAAACGCTGTAAAAACCCGGACACAAATTTATTGAGGCTTAACTAATGATTAAACCGCTTGCTAGACTTTTCCTGTTTTAATTAGAGTACCATTTTTTATGTCAAAATTGTACTTAGTTTATGTGTTTTTTTATTAAATGTCTCTTTTGTGTTCATATAATCTTGTTTAAACTACTTGAAGTTTCTCCAATATATTCTTTCTTGCAATCCTTGCAGTTGATAGAATATATTCCTCCTCCAAGTTTTGGTTTGTTGTTTTGTATTGATTAAGTATTTTATTGTTTTATTTGTAGTTGTGGCAACATTTATGTTGAGTTTAGAGAAATTCTTTCGTTTGAGACGCCGATGTTTCAGTTTAATTAAATTAACGCCCCATTATTATGCACGCTTTGCTCTGAAAATGGATGGTCGACATGTGGTCGATCTATATGTTGGGAAACACTATTGTATTCATTTTAGGGGAAATTATGGGAAGGCAAAACAAAGCAAAGCATACGGAAAAGGAGGTATTAAAGCAAACAGTCTTCGTATGCCAATATTTATGAAGCATACTGAGCATAGTTATTGGGCGATGGAAGATGGCGAATCTTTTTAGGCAAATCTTCGAAAGAGGGACGTTATACTTAACTCGGAAATCATTGCACGACATGTTTTTTATTATTATATTAAATAATGATTTTAAAAAGTACATGATGTTTTAAAATTATTATTTAATATAATAATAAAAAAAACATGTCGTACAATGATTTCCGAGTTAAATGTTACGCAGCAAATATATTATTTTTTTTAAATCATTATTTAATATAATAATAAAAAAAACATGTCGTACAATGATTTCCGAGTTAAATGTTACCCAGCAAATATATTATTTTTTTTTAAATCATTATTTGATATAATAATAAAAAAAACATGCCGTACAATGATTTCCGAGTTAAATGTTACGCAGCAAATATATTATTTTTTATATTTCAAAATGATGACCTTCAAATCACTTGTGCTAAATGTGCTAAAAGTTAATCACATAGATCACCTGTTACACCGTAAACATTTCAGCTCAGAATTCGGTTAATGATTCGGTGTCAAATATAATATATAATATATATATATATATATATATATATATATATATATATATATATATATATTGGGAACTCTTATGACGTGAACGATAAATGAGGGTCAACATTGGATGGTGTCCTTCCTTTTACATTTATGCATGCTGGCAGGCGCTATTATAGAGAAAATCAGCTAAGGGAAAGACATATTTCATTTGTGCTTTCTTAAGTTTGATACTAGCTGTGCCTTGCTGCGGGTGACAAAGCCAAACTGACAGATGGAATTTGCTAAAGCAGAATTCAGAGCTGGACGAATCTCATTCCGGTGCTTCAGTCTACAGTCTTCAAAACCCTTTAACTGAATGAAACATGTCTTACGCCACTTCTTTCGGTTTGATGCTTGGCCTTCCCAGGTTTTCAGATTAAATTTGAGACGTTTCAAGTTATCTTTCAATTTGTCTTTGCTGCGTAAGATTGGACGTCAACAGAATGTTTGGAATTTGGTAGTTGTCCATATAACACATTTTTTGGAAGCCTATTCCCTTTCATTCTCACAACATGACCAGCCTACCTAAGATTATCTTAGCTAGAATGGTTTCGATGCCTGTGCTTGTTACATTTCTTCAGCATTGACAAAATAGAAATCGATTACACCCTATCACATATCACATAGATAGATAGATAGATAGATAGATAGATAGATAGATAGATAGATAGATAGATAGATAGATTAACAAACTGACATAGACTGATAGAAAATGAAAGAACTGGCAGATAGATAGATAGATAGATAGATAGATAGATAGATAGATAGAAAATTAACTGGCGTAGACTGATAGAAAATGAAATATATATATATATATATATAGAGAGAGAGAGAGACAGAGAGAGGGGTTGAGAGAGATGTCGATATATATAGATATATAGATATGAACAGATTGAGATAGATAGATAGATAGATAGATAGATAGATAGATAGATAGATAGATAGATAGATAGAAAGAATCAACATAGCACGTTGAATGTTAGTTTCACGCTTCAATGTATATATTTGTATCTGCTTAAATATGCGCGTACATACACATCCCTACATTAATGTAATTAAATCTATAAATCTGTAGCCTCATTATGAAAACTATATTTACTTTTAAACATAATGCTTTTCTATGTTCATACACGGAAGTCATAAGGCATCATATCTCGCATACATTGGACCACATACATTGAACATTTCAAATCACCTAATATTTATTTTACCAATAACTACATATCATTGTATCGACGTATGTCTTTACTCTTTACTCTTTCTTTACGCATGCGTGTGTCTGTATTCGCTTCTATTACTACCCATGCAGAAATTAATTTTATACCTAGATACGAAGTTGTGAATGTATATGCCTGTATGGCTTAGTGTCGTTATCGTTTCAAAATTCCTTACCTTCAACTATCTACATATAAAATCCGAAATGCATCGAAGGCTACCATATTTGTCAAAAGAATGAGATATTTCAGTCGACTTGTTACGTCGCAGAAATATCATTGAAAAAAAGTATGTGATAAATTTTGAATGTTGCTATATTTTCCTTCTTTTTTGGGGGGGGGTGTTTTTTACTGCATCGATTTAACGACATCCGGGTATTTCCACACAACCGATTTCTGTGAGTTTGTTTGTGGTTTGCTGTCGTTCTTCTCAATCAGGAGGAGCCCAAGTTTCAATCTCCTACTGAGGTTTTCGCTTCGCTGCGAAACAGAAGCAGAGATGAGTGGCAAAATTTCTTAGGACTTGCACAGGAGAATAGGAATAAATGCAAAGAGCGGCAAATAATCGGGATAAAAAAAAATAAAACTGCGACAAAATTAAAAGAAATTATAATAACTAAATAAATATCGAAATAATAAGAAATAAGGAAAGAAAGAAAAGAACAAATGTACGAATAAGTTAGAGAAAAAAGAGCAGAAGAAAATTAGCCTGATATTAAAATTTCCCATCGTAAACATTGAAAAATATTAAAGAAATGAACAGAATATGGAGAGAAGAAATGATGGAAGTGTATTAGTAATATTGAAAGAGAGAGAAAGAAAAAAGAAAGAGAGAAAGAAAAAAGAAAGAAAGAAAGCAAAAAGAAAGAATTATTCGAAACAGAGAACAAATACAAAAAGAAAATAAATAAAAATTGCAATGAATTCTAACAAAAGAGAGAATTCATTAATTAAAATCGGAAAAATTTGAAAAAGGTAACAAATAAAATAATGGTTGACAGAAAAGTTCCACAAAAAAAAGAAGTTGATTAGAAAGAAAGAAAGGAAGGAAGGAAGGAAGGAAGGAAGGAAGGAAGGAAGGAAGGAAGGAAGGGAGCAAATCATTACAAAGAAAGAATTTCATTTGACAAAAAGAAGTTTATTAGAAAGAAAGAAAGAAAGAAAGAATTTGATTAGAAAGAAATAAATTAATTAAAAATAAAGCAGTTCATTAGAAAGAAAGAAATAAGTTCATTAGAAAGGAAGAAAGAGTTCCTTAGAAAAAAAGAAATAAGTTAATTAGAAATAAGGCAGTTCATTAGAAAGAAAGAACAAATTACATTAGAAAGAACGAACGAAATAGAGAAAGAAGTTCATTTGAAAGAAAGAAAGAAGTTCATTTGAAAGAAAGAAAGAAGTTCATTTGAAAGAAAGAAAGAAGTTCATTTGAAAGAAAGAAAGAAATTCATTTGAAAGAAAGAAAAGAATAAGTGAATTATGTTTTAAAAATAGACTAGGGTAGAATCATTTGAAAATAGCAGAAAAAAACGAAAATTCAAAAAAGTATAGAAAGAGAAAAAAATCTGAAAAATTAAAATAAAAAGGCGGAATTAGTCAAAAAGAAAGAAAAGATACCAAACCAAAATAAATAAAAATGATAACCAGAAAAACAATATATATACAAATGAAAATATTAAATGGTAATGCAAAAGAAAAAAAAAGATAAAAATATTAAGCAAACAAATTAACGTGACCAGAGGAAAGAAAGAAAGAAGTTGGAAACCAGTAAAAGACTAAGTTAGCAACGCACCCATTAAATCAATAAACAAAAAACGAAAATAAAATTGCATCAAAGAAGAGCAAATTATGAGAAAGTAACAGATATAATAGACAGCATTCGTTAATCGATACATCAATATTTGTGAGCGAACAAGCGAAGGCCATCAGTATGCTACGGTTGGGAGTTGGTTGATTCCCAGATATCCTGGCGTCTTCATTGTAAAACTAAAATATAAGTTGTTGAAAATTCTTAAGATGGAAAGAAAAAAATATAGGAGGGGAAGATATGTCATTCCCCTAGAGAGTTGGAACTAAGACGAGCTTACATGCACACTAATATGACGAAAAGAAAAAAAAATACATACATATAAATACGCATGCGCATACTATTTATCAACAGGCGACAGAAAACAAAATGGCGGAGTCTTTATCAACCAGTGAAAAAACAGCAAGTACAAATGTAGCCAGAACCGAATGCGGACTAAAGATACTGCAGAATCTCAAATTTTAAATGTGTGTGAAGCATATTTAAAATACAGTAATCTTTTATGCAATACTTCAATGTACCTCTTTTGGCTTCTGTAGTAGATTTGTAAATAGGATTGTACCTATTTGCATATGTTAAGTAGAAGAGAAATAAAGTAATGTAAGAAACAGGCGGTAGTTGACTGCTGATCACGTCTCGTAGAACACAATACATCAGCTTCATTTTTATATGCTGAATTTCAGATGTTATAGAGATGTTGCTCAAACTTTCATAATATTTTAACAGCTTGCGGACTGAAAAGAATACGGATTTTAGCCGCTATGAAATGTGATAGATCCTGATCTGGAATCTGGGCTACAGTCACTTTCTCACAGAAGTGATGTGGCTTCCTTCTCTCTGTTCTACAAATATCTTCATGGTAACTGCTCTGACGAGCTATTTTCACTGATACCCCAACTGCATTAATTTAAGCGTGCTACTAGTTTGGCATCTCGTTCCCTTTCACTGTAGAAACAGTTAAATGTAACCGCATCTTCTATTCCAACAGCTTCTTCTCTCGTATTTCCCGAGAGTTGGAAATTCCATTTCTCCTACTTACTCCCATGATAGCAATAATTTGCAGAAATTTAAATATAATATCAATCAACATCTTCTGATGCCTTGATCCTGATGGCCGTTCTTCTCTATATACTTTCCTCAAACACCCCCACTCTTTACTCTTGCTCCCACTCTCTTTAACCACTTTCGTGCAAGTGGCACTCCCGCCTTGCTTGAGATGAAATGTTAAAAAAAAATATGAGCAGCAAGCGTTGTGTCGTGGTTGAGAATAAAGCTGCTAGCATGAGCATTTTTGTTCATGGTCACTGTCGAAAGTTTTGAGAAATGTATCGCATTCATACATTTTATAACACTGTTCTATCAATAACACTTAAACAACAATACCTCTGATTTTTTGTATCTTCTTTAACAACAACAACAACAATAATAATAATAATAATAATAATAATAATAATAATAATCTCATGTTAAGTTGGACGGTATTGACATTATTTGAATATAAATCGACAGAATGGGCTAATATCTGCACTGGAAAATCTGCAACTGTTACGGGAAGGAAACTGCAAGAAATTGGTATGAACCCCACCCAAATCCGATTACAGAGATATGCCCTATAACAAAATTATGGGATTATACAATACCCACAGTTAATCAAAGTTAATTGCCCTGGCATCGTGATTAGAGACCGCAAAGAAAAAATGTGCATCCTTATTGATATGCAGAATGCAATCTATATTTGAAGATCTTCAAAAGTCTATCAAAATACAAGGACCTTGAAATGGAAATCTCAAAAATGCGGCACATGAGGACATCAACAATCCCTGTTGTAGTTGGAGCCCTCGGATTGATTAGAAATGATTCCGATAGACTCATTGAAGGGATTCCTTGAAGCCCATGCCTTAAAGAAATACAAAAATGCGAAAATGTCATGAGGCCATTTTTTACCTTAAGTCTCTGGTCGGGACCCGGAAAGAAATGAGTATACGCCAAAAATCAATGGAAATAAAACAATAATACCATATATGCGTGCAATGTCACATTGGTGGAGTTGTTATTACTTAAACGTTATTATTAAACAGTATATTTATTCTATTTAATTCCGTCTACAGGCCTGAATATTCGAGAAATTTTACTAAAGAAGAATAGATGCTCTCCGACAGGATTCGAACCTGCGTCCCTCTGGTCCTGGGAAAAATCGTTGTTAGATCCGACGCGCTTTACATTTTTCAGCCACGAAGTGCGCCGATAATCAAGCAAAGTTGGACATTTTACCAAGCTCTCGTAATAGAAATATGCTCTAAGTTTCGCATCCTAACGTAAACAAAGCAATTTCTAAAGTAAAAGATGATTTCTTTTATTTATTAATCCGACAGATTTTATTAATTGTTTTTAGTATAATTTGAGACCGTAATGGATTTTTGGGGCTTAGGAACATGGTTGATCTACGGTTATATCATCGATGACATGTTGTGTCACGGTCTTGAAATTAAAACTAATGTTATTATTAAATTATGTTATTATATTATTATTATTATTAAATTATATTATTATTATTATTAAATTAAAACTATTAAAATTATTATTATTAAATTATATTATTATTATTGAATTAAAACTATTAAAATTATTCTTATTTTTATTATTATTAAATTATATTATTATTATTATTAAATTAAAACTATTAAAATTATTATTATTATTAAATTATATTATTATTATTAAATTTATTAAAATTATTATTATTATTAAATTATATTACTATTATTGAATTAAAACTATTAAAATTATTATTATTATTAAATTATATTATTATTATTATTATTAAATTAAAACTATTATTATCATTATTATTAAATTATATTATTATTATTAAGTTAAAACTTAAAATTATTATTATTATTAAATTATTTTATTATTATTAAATTAAAACTTAAAATTATTATTATTAATATTAAATCATATTATTATGAAATTAAAACAATTAAAATTAATTATTATTATTATTATTATTAAATTATATTATTATTATTATTAAATTAAAACTATTAAAATTATTATTTTATTATCATTAAATTATTTTATTATTATTAAATTAAAACTTAAAATTATTATTATTAATATTAAATCATATTATTATGAAATTAAAACAATTAAAATTATTATTATTATTATTATTATTATTAAATTATATTATTATTATTATTAAATTAAAACTATTAAAATTATTATTTTATTATCATTAAATTATTTTATTATTATTAAATTAAAACTTAAAATTATTATTATTAATATTAAATCATATTATTATGAAATTAAAACAATTATAATTATTATTATTATTATTATTATTATTATTAAATTATATTATTTTTATTATTAAATTAAAATTATTAAAATTGCCAGAATTTAGAAAAGATGTAGCATTGGCTAAGTAAAGTTAATTCTATACATGATGGAACTCAGTTCCTTCTGAGCAACTTCAGAGTACATGACTGAAAAAATTCTATAGTAAAAAAAAAAACACTATTTCCAATTCAGTTATAGCGTCAATGTCAAGCTGTTTCTACCTGTGCCTGATTGCTCACATTTTGTTTATCAATTTACCCCAAGCAAGGCATTAATACTACGAAAATGCAAGAGCCTACTGAGAGTGAAAGAGGGTGAAAAGACTTTAGAAGGAACTAGAAACCTAATTCTAAACAGGACAAAAGGGATAAATCTCTACGCCTGTTCCAAAAACTGGGGAGGGGTGTAGACCAGACGATAATCGAACCTGTCTATTCCTCTGTTTTAAGAATGTCATTTTTTTTCATGCCCAAAAACCACCGACTAATTTTCTCCGTCCAGATATTTTTTATAAGATTCTTAAAAGCTCATCGAATACAAGGCTCAAGAGCCACTCGAGGTAGAGGGTTACTGAATGAGATGTGAGACATGAATGTAAATAGAAGGAAGTGAAAATTGGAAGGATAAGGAGAATAAATAAAAACTGACCCTTGTGGCACCCTGCATCCAGGCGATTTGAAAGATATATTTATGGATATATGATTCTTTCTTTTTTTTTGCGAGAGGATTGAACCGCCATGCATTCAGGCGATTTGGGAGAAAGAAAGAGAAAACGAAGAAGAGGGAAAGGAAAAAGTAATACGAGACGGGTCATAGGCGAACACACACACACGGCTTAAGAGACGGGAATAAGGAAGAAAAGGGTTATTATTGATAGGTATCAAATGTCGAAAATATCTAGGTCACCGACGAACAAGCGTTAACCGGTTTCCGCTTATCCGCGAAAAATGGAATTGTGTTATCAATAGAGGTCACCAATTAAGAAATCCATTTTGAAAACGTTAGATTTTTGATAATGGACAAAACGCAGATGTAACTTGCAGTCTTGACTGGGTATGGAAAATTAAAATCCCACACAAGTAGTTTTCACTGGCTAAGTTTTTCTTTTGACAGAATAGACTTTTGGCCTGCGATAATAAAAATTTTGTTATCAACACATGAGCCGAAGGAAACTAACATGTTTTTATTTCTGCTTTGGAGACGCCAAATTGGCTGGAAACTTGGAAAATTTCTTTCTTAGACCATGTCAGATAATCCAGCTGTCCAGTGAATTGGCGATAAACTGCTTGACAAACGCCACGTGTTGAAACCGAGAGTTGTCACATCAACCGCTCATGATAACGGCGATTTAATTAATTTTTTTTAGTTAAGCAAGGTATTTCTTTTCCAAAACAAAGCCACGAAGGAGGAGGAAAGATACCCGACCAGGACCTCATTGGCCGAGAGTGGTCACGTGACGCACGAAGATAATCAGTCAACGCCCCCATCCAGAGTATAAGTATGAGAAGCTTCTACGAGGAAGTGGGGAGGGCAGTTCACGCCCCTCAGAAGCATGGTGAGAGAGTGGGAGTGAGAAAAGATTTACCAAAAATGGAAAAGAGTGGAAAATCCCTAACCAGAAATAAGAAGGGTGGATACGTATTTAGAATTATCGAAGAACCCCTGGCGCCGACAGACCCACCCCAGTTTTGACGGCGTCAATAAAAACGAAGCCCCACCAGACAGAAATCAGTTCAGCCCCGGACGGCGGGCCGAGTTCGTTCGCTCCACACGGGCAGAAGAGGCCAGTTCGTTTGGCCCTGAGTGCCGAGTTCGTTCGATCCAAGCTGGCGAGAAGAAGTCATTTCAGCCCCGGACGGCAGAGAGAAGAGTTCAGCCCCGGACGGCGGGCCGAGTTCGTTCGCCCCACGCGGGCAGAAGAGGCCAGTTCGTTTGGCCCTGAGTGCCGAGTTCGTTCGACCCAAGCTGGCGAGAAGAAGTCAGTTCAGACCCGGACGGCAGAGAGAAGAGCTCAGCCCCGGACGGCAGAGAGAAGAGCTCGTTCGCCCCAAACGGGCAGAAGAGGCCAGTTCGTTTGGCCCTGGGTGCCGAGTTCGTTCGACCCAGGCTGGAGAGATGAGTTCAGCCCCGGACGGCAGAGAGAAGAGTTCGGACCCTGGCGAGAAGAAGTTCGTTGGACTCTGGCAGGCAGAGTTAGTTCAGCCCCGGACGGCAGAGAGAAGAGTGCCCAGTGTTGAAACCGCCTCAAGATAGCTGACCAGATTCACGCAAAAAAATTTTGGACTCTTCTGCAACCAAGAACAAGTAGTTTGAAGAGCGACTTAGAACCAGACCATAGAAATAAGTTTTTCGACTTTCGTCCAAAGACACACCGAAACACAAATTTCTTAGAGAGTAGACAACTTGAAGCGTTAAAATTCGCCTAGCGAAAGCGTCGTGCCACAATCCACAGAACGGGTCGGGAGGTAGACACAGTCCTATGTACCGAATAACTAGACATAAAAAGTTTGTTACCTTTTTCTTTGATACTTTGAACTTTGTGAGTTTTCATTTTCTTTTCTTTTATACATATTTGTGTGTTATTACCCCCGTTGAACTCAATTTGCATTACGGCCCCAACCCCTGTTTGATCTCGTCTGTCTAAGATCAATTCACAACGTGGGTAGGCAGACTGGAGATCAGTGCAATTACCCTGCTAACCAGGCGTTGGAAGCAGGTTGGGAACGGCGAGGCTGTTATCAATCTAACCAGATTCCTACCCGAAACACCAAAGGTTTAGAACGTCACGTTTGGAGCAGCGACACCCGGACGGAGCAGCGAGGAGCGAACAGCTGACGCCGCGGCGAAGACGTCACACCCTTGAATTTAAGATTATATTAGCGCGGTGTATAAAACGAGCGTCTGTTCCTCAAAGTAGCTGTTCTCAGGAACAAAACGCCTGAATGGAACGTTCTCCTTAAAATTGGAATACGGGGTAAATGTGGATGATTCGACCCTGTGTATGTAGCATGGTCAGTCGTAGCTATAAACGTCTGAAAATTTGAAACGAACTGGTGGAGCTCATCTGCATATTTGTCATAGAAATAACGATCTTCTTCTATGTGCTATGTCCTTTGCAAGATGTAGGCGATCATGGCTCTCCACAATTTCCTGTCGTTCATAGCTCATAATAAATTTTGTCTTTTTTGTTATTTCTCCTAAATCTTGTTCAGTCATCCATTTACTCAAACTCAAAAAGTTGTGTATTGTTTTCCCCTGTCTCTCTTGCTCTCAATCCGTCCTGTGAGTATCTGATTTTCCAAACTTTCTTTCCTCATTATGTGCACTAAAAATTCCAATAGCCTCTTCCCAATGTTAAGTATAATTTTCCTTTTTCTTTCCATTTTCTCTAAAACTTCGTTATTCAATATCTGTCTATATCTCTGATATGAAGTATTATGATTACTTGCATTATTTACATTATTCGGACTGATATCCTCATCTTCATTATCATATTCACAACGTTTCAGCCGTTGTACGCTTCGACCTTCTTCAAGTGATTAGAATTTCGAATCGAACCCTTTATTTCGTCCACTGGGGTAGATTGTTCTAGTTCCTCGTGCCATGCCTCTTCCGGATGTCTCAGTTATTTCCCTTTTAACTCAACTCTCCAAGATTTGGTTCACCACTGCTGTGGCCTGGTACTGAACTCACAAATCTTTGGGTCTAGTCATTGGATCTAATCAACGTTTTATCTACTGAGCTATGTGATCTAAAAAGGGTTCGGTTCGAAATTCCAATCACCTGAAGAAGGCCAGAGCGTAAAACGGTCGAAACGTTGTTAATATGGCAATGAAGATGAGAATAACAATCTGAATAATGTAAATAATGCAAGTAACTTCGTTGTTACTAATATATTCCGTCCATCCTTAGTATCCTTCTGTAAACCCACATTTCTGTTGCTTCAAGTCTCTTCATCAACTTTGAGGATATTGGGAATCATTCACTGTGTTATAGTAGGACTGATAACACGTAATATTTCAGTACACTTTCTTTGTAAAGAAACTTTTCTGTTTCTTAATACTCTGCTTAGCTTCTGAAAGACATCTTTGGCTATCCAAATGCGCCTTAAGATTTCTGTGTCTCAGTTTCAATCCTCTGTTACAACACTTCCCAGATATTTACTTTTTTGGAACGAAAGAGTAGCGAAAGTACTCTCTGTTCCAAGAATTTGTTTGAAGGAGTTTTACTTCTTTGCAACTCTATGTGTTGTTTTTGGTTATTTTTCCTTCAAAAGATTCCCCAAATCATCAGTTTTCAAATTCTTAGCTCTTCCAAAGCCGTTTTTGTTCCTTAGGCTGGAATCGTGTGTTTTTTTTTTTTGTTTTTTTTGTTTTGTTTTTTTTTTTTTTCACTTCAGAATTCTTCCCCGACACATGCTTCAACCTATTGTGTTGTTGTAACATCAGCTTCTGTAACATACAGGGTGCCCACACCGTACAAAAATGGCAGCATTTAAAATCTGAATATCTGAGTAACTACATATCCGAGGCAAACGAAATTAAATAAGTCTTCATGTTGAACAATAAAAGATTTATTTAGCAAAATTCGAATAAGATATTCAAAGCGATTTAGATTTTATAACCAATTTCACAAATTGAATTCAATATGAGCTCGACCCGTAACACGACACGGGTCAAGTCTGTAGTCTAGCTCCTGCCAAACACGCTGTAGCATGCCTTGCTTAACATTCTCCAGTGATTCTCTGCTTAAGTTCCTCTAGGTTTGTAGAAAGAGGGACATATAGATCTGTCTTTTCATATCGTCCCATAGAAAAATTCACAAGGTGTCAAGTCAGGTGAACGGGGTGGCCATTTCAACAGCACATTGTAATTATCACTGGCAAACCCGATCCATCTTCCTGGTAGATTCTCATTGAGATAATTCCGTAGAGTACTTTTAAAAATGTTGTTAAAATTTGAGTGAGAATTGGCTATGTTACTAGACTCCGAACTTATCTCAGTTTTGGAGAGACATCACGTATTTCCGAGCGACATTGTAATAATTTCTAAAACCTATTTTCGGATAAAATATTTGTCTAGACGCTAAAGTCAAAATAACTGCGATTTTTCTTTCTTGAATTGGACTGGTAAAAAAAAAGTATGGCTGCACTGAGGGGTAAAAAATAAAAACAAATAGTAATTACGTTTAAGGAAATTGAACTACTGCAAAGATGGCTTGAAAGGAATATTATAGAAAGTAGAGGTGTGTCTAAACCAAAGGTTCTCAACATTTTTTTTTTTATAACCATGGACCTCTTTTCCCTTCTTTTTTTCATGGTGGACCCCTTAATAGCTATTTGACATAAGACAACAATATTCTACTCTTGACTAATAAAAATTTTGAGGTTTTAATAATCAAAGAAATATTATATAATTAAGCTTTATTTTTAAATGAAAACTAATTTAATGCAAATAAATCATTCTACAATAATAATAATAATAATAATAATAATTATAGTGATAATATTTTTATTGACCAATATCTTGTATTACATTATTACAATGTGTCTTCCATGGTCAAGCCCATGGGGAGCAGAGATCTTCAAGTAAATGAATT
>CAHIKZ030003505.1:1367500-1382500 GCA_903632075.3 Acanthosepion pharaonis
GTTTAATTTTATTAGAGTCTGTGAACATTTAATATCAGTATTCCTATACGGCAGTGAATGCCGGGCAAATCTCAACACAGATAAAGAAAAGGGCAACAGAAATGTGGTTCGACAGAACGATGCTAAGGATACCATGAACCGAAGATGTGAACAACGTCGAAGTTTTAGAAAAAAAATGTGGAAAAAAGAACAGTTATACTTACCATTAGAAAGTGTCAGTTTGAGGATAACATAATGAGGAAATATATTGAAACTCACAGTATATATTGAAGGCAAAAAGGACAAAGGAGAGCAGCGCATAATACTTAACATCAGAAAGAGACAGTAGACATTTCTTGGGCACATAATGAGAAAAGAGGGTTTTGAAAACATGATACTCACAGGACAGATTGAAATCAAGAGGGACAAAGAAAAACAACGCATAACCTTCCTAGCGAGCTTCAATGAATGAATGGCGTAGCAGAGTTTGGGAGAAATTTCGAAAAGAAAAATATCACGAGCGATATATATAAGACAGTAAAATCGACCTTACTAACAGAACGCTCCGCTGTGGCCCAATCGGTTAAATGCACGGTTCCGTATAGGATACAGGTTCGATTTCTGTCGGAGGACGAATAATTTCTATGAAAATTTCTCGGATATTCAGGCGGATAAATGTTGTTTAATACTATTTATTATTAACAGAGCATTTACTTAAATATTTGTATCTATAAAAAGAACGTATAAATATAAAATGTCTTAATATATATATATATATAAATATATAGATACACCTAGTGAGCCAGACAAACCTACCAAGGTTTCACCTAAACGGATCGTCAGGGAAAGTTTCCCTGACGATCCGTTTAGGTGAAACCTAGGTAGGTTTGTCTGGCTCACTAGGTGTATCTAGGTCTGCTCTACGGTTGTATTGAGCTCTTTGTTAGTTAGTTGTTACTTGTATCGGGTTTTTTTTCTTTGGGCTTCAGACCTGTATCTGTGCGATTTTTTTGTCGGCAGAAGTTCATGTTTGTCGCTCTTTCTTTTTTTTTAAAACCTTTTTTCCCTCGAGATTGATTTGATTAGCAAATCAAAAATTCGAGGGTTTTTTCGAAAACGAGTCTAGTTATCTATATATATATATATATATATATATATATATATATATATACTCAGTCGAAAAGTGCAGGGTTCGATCCCAGCCTGCCTGAAAACCATACCAGGTTATGATGCAAATCTTGTGAGTTAAATTGTGTAGAGGGAACTCTTGTGAGCCGTCGATAGCTGTGTGAGCACGAAGTCACAAGTCATCGTGGCCGAGGGCTTGAGCGTGCTGACCTTGTTCAAATTGTTGATCACGCTAGATAACACGCTCTCTCCCAGAAACTGTAACTAAGTTCTGGTTAGCATAGTTGCAGTATAAACCCCAAAGGTGGGCTCTGTGGGTGTTGAACAAACACAAAATGCGCCTGAGCGAGCTTCTGCAAACGGGTATCCTCGAATAAGAGTGGTCAGCTATAGAATATAGGCTAATGTTTATAGTTTATATTTAAATCTATTTCCATGATAGGCCGTTTATATTAAATGACTTGGTTCTGGAATAGTTAAATATAATTAGTCGTGTTTATTTGAATCTACACCTTTGTACAAATTTGTCAATCCAGCGTATCTATCTATCTATCTATCTATCTATCTATCTATCTATCTATCTATCTATCTATCTATCTATCTATCTATCCCCTTGTGTAAATTAATTGAACCAAAACGAAACTAGAACAATCTAAACCGGTGGACGAAATAAAGTTTACGGTTTGAAATTTTAACGTATATCACCTGAAGAAGGCCGGAGCGTACAGTGGCTGAAACGTTGTGAATGTGAGAATAAAGATGAGGACAACAGCCTGAACAGTGAAGATAACATAAATAGTTACCATACCTCATCTCAGAAATATAAACTAATAAAATAAAATAAATTAATAGGGCTTCATATTTAAATAATTAAAACCCTAAAATGTTGTCAGTTTAAATATTTGTCACCCTTTTTTTTATAATTTTACCAACTGCATAAGTTTTAATTAATAAATACGCAAAGATTACTAGACCCTTGAAAGGCATCGTGGACATTTAATTACAGGGACCATGGCACAAATATATTATGGAAGATAGTAATCACAGTAATATTCCAAGCAGCATATATGAACTAAACAGAAATAAGCATTACTACACCCTTGTGCAAATTAATTGAAACAAAACGAATAATTCCGTTATTATTTACCTTTTTTCTTTCGTATTTTTCTAATGAAACATGAACTAGAGCACATATTAATACTACGTATGTCCATTCCCCGCAGTCTTTCCTTGGAGACTGACCACAGATTCTCGATTGGATTTTAATCAGGAGAATTTCCGAGCAGGTCGATAGTACTTTGATTTGGTCGCTTGTAAGGCTTGCCATTGTGTTCGTGCAGCGTTACAATTTTCGTACGCTTCCTTGGAGTACCGTCCATCGCAGACAATGGCCGTAGGACAACTAATCGACAGTCGAGACAATAGTGTATGGGCGTATTTAAAATCTGATGCAATCAAAGATGACGTAATATTTTTCAAGGCCAAACAAATTTCATTATGCACCCCGAAAATAGATTCATATTACTCTACACCACAGTAAATGACATAATCTGAGTAAAAAATAGAAATCGATTACACCCTGTCACTTCAATGGGTCTAAAACTGATTGTAGGGTGAAAGAAAGGAAACTAAAGCAGTTGTTTCAATTAATTTGCACAAGGCTGTATAATTTGAGGAATAGGCAAGTATTGGATTTTTTAATTTGAAACTATAATCAGTTACTTGGTTGGTGGATAAACAAGTATTGACAATTGAGTCGGTACGGTGGGGTAATGGATAGCGGCTCGGATTGATGAATCGGAGAGCCGAGTTCGAATTCCAGTCGAATCCATTACATTCACTTATGTGCTAATACCACTGAGAAAGGTATTAATCCTCTTCCCCCCATAAGTTATGGGTAAATAGCAGGACAGACAGGGTTCTACAGCCTTGCATGGCAACTGGTCTACCGTAGAAAGAAATGGCAACCTACTGCAGGAAAAGAATCTACCTCGTCAGTATCGAAACATATCGTTTATGACGCATGGCACATAACTGACTGAAGCATTTAATTAGTTTAGGAAAAGATAAATATTGATTATTTATATTTGAGTCGGTGAATATTGATAGGTGTATAGTGCTTCTTTATATTTGAGTTTGTTTGCATTTATTGCGTTCAGGGATAGATTAGTATTGTTATTTTGTGATTCAATCCATAAGTATTTACTTCATTTTAGGATAGGTATCCTAAAATGGTCGACCATATCTAAGACTGTTCTTTAAACTTTAACTTGGCAGGTAGGTTTGTTTCACCAATCTACAAGTGGTATTTGTACTATGTAACCCAGTACTAACAACTAAACTTGTTCCGAAACTAGACACTTAACCGGATTGGTTACCTGTCAAAAGGCATATTCACATTTTTGTAAAGTGAAGGGCCATCTAGCTAAATCGAGTAAATTGATACGGTCTCGTTGCGGTGGAGGAGTCTTCATCGACTGAAGTGAACGGCCTGAGCAGGGGGTTCAACAGATGGAATTAACGGCTATCGATCAGTAACCAAGGCGAAACTTCAATTTGGGTTTTAGTCTTGTCATTAGATCCACTAGGACTTGAAGTGGTGTTTGGCGAACTATTGTCATCGCTTCGCAGTCGGTCATATCGATGGTCTTCGGATCACTACCCCGAAGAGCCCAAAGACGCACGGTCTCGATTTCTCACTGAAAATCAAAAGTCATCTTTTCACCATTTTTACTTGTAATATGCAGCCGTAAATTTTATGCTAACAGTTTCTTTTCTCACACCTCTCGCTTGTGGAACTCTCTTCTGGTTCTACGCTTTCCAGCCAACTTAAATCTGCGAAAGATTAAATGTAATGTAATGTCAATCATTATCTACTGTCCTCCTGATTGTTCTTTTGTCTTCTGGTTCATTATTAATGTTTCTGTTCCTAATTCATCCACACCCAGTCACCCCTTGTGTTTTAGTGGCTTTATTGCTTTGCTTGGGGTGAAAGCTTTTTTTTTAAACAAAGATGGCTTATCGTGTGGGGTTTATATTGGGTAAATGTTATTGTCTCCAGCATGGATATGTTGCTGAACACCCTGTCAGTGATGGAGGGGACACAGTGAGTGAGTGAGCCTCCCTACTCCAGTCATCTTTACCCAAGTGAAAGTAACTAACATGACTGTAATTCGAACTCGACTCGACGAGTTCACTTTCCGTGTCGATAACCGTTTCATCTTCCCACACATCCGTAATTGTTATGATTTTTCAAAGTTGGTGTTTTTCTTTCGTTTTTTTTTTTTTTCGTTTGTTTGATTTTTTTTTTTTTTTTTTTTTTTTTCTTCTTTAAGTTGACCCATTCATAGTAAGGATTATTGACATTTAGCTCATAAACAGGTGTTTCGTCTTCGATTCGTTGTATGATAAATTATCAGATAATGAGTTTTTAATTGCCACCATTCATCGCATCGTTAGAAAATAAAGGCGACAAGTAATGCTTAAAATTTATTTTATGTTACTTAGAATAATATCGTCTAGATTATTATTATTATTATTATTATTATTATTATTATTATTATTTCCTTTGATTTCTGTTGAACTTTCCTTCCGGGTCTTAACCAGAGATCTAAGGTAAGAAATGGCTTCATGATATTTTCCAATGATTATTTTGTAAAAAGACAACTATTATCACATACAATTTTGCCAGTATCTTCTAAAGCTGTTGCATATATGGCATTATTTCCCTCTTTGATGTTTTCTAGTGATCTGTCTGTTAACAATGTTTGCAATTCAGCGTTATATATTGGCACAATATGGAAGCCGGTCTCTTTCTGACATTTGTGTGCCAGTTACTTTTCTGGTTATTTGAATAATGTCGTTTTTCTATTCAATGACTTCATTTCTGTTCTTTTAGAATTCTGCTCTAATATCGAATGATTCATCTTCATCAGTTACAGAATTTGAATCAGTACAATTGTTCATGTCACAGCAAGAATCTTCCGTTTTATTTCATGAGAGATCATTATTTCGTATCTCATTTATTTTAGTTTGTATCTCATCTTTTGTCATATTATCTATCTCCGATTCTTGCCTCATTTTTATTTGGGTTATGTCTGATCGTACATTGTCGTATAGTTTTATCTTATCTGTTCCTGTATTAGAGTCTTTTATTTCGCATGATGTCCATGCGGACATAGGCAAATAATTTTGGTTCGAGATAGGCTCTTACTTTAGTTCCAACCATATCTCTCCATATTTGACCCGTAATGTCTGTTGTGGATTATCGAGTGCAGCAAAAAAAAAGGATGCCATGACTTCAGTATCTGTCTATATTTCTGAGATGATGTATTATGTACACTATTTACATTATTAGGACTATTGTCCTCATCTTTGTCGCCATGTTTATCACAATGTTTCGGCTGTTGTACGCTCCCACCTTCTTCCGATGGTTGGAACGTCGAACTGAACCGTTTAATTCTCTCACTGGGGTAGACTTTTCTTGTTCCACGTGCCATGTCTAATGGATGTCAGTTATCTCCTGTTAATTCTAACTAACGCCTTTATCCACTGTGCCATGTGTCTTCGAGGATAGATATCACAGTGGATAAAGGCGTTGGTTAGATCCCGTGACAGGACCCAAAGAGTGTGAGTTCGATACCTGGTTAAGGCAGTGAAGAAATTTCAGAGGGGAATTAACAGGAGAGAGAAACTCATTAAAAATGTAACGTTGGCTACAACAATATGACACCCGATGTACCAATTCTGACATCCGGTCTGATAAGTGTATACCAGTTACAAGCATCCCAGACAAATGTGGAAAACATAACGACAGATTTTGATAAAAGCAACATATAACCTTTCAGATTAGGGCCTAGGTCGGAAATACGTTATCGTCTTCCGGCCACAATACTCCCAAAACAGCTCCAGCTAATACAGATAGATGCACAGTGCACGAGTTCCTAGGAAATATAGCCAACTACCTAAGCTCAGACAACAGACATGTTAATCTGTGGTACTTAACAGCATATTTGCTGTAATGGTAAAGGTAATAATAGCCGATTCCATAGCAGTAAACATTTGGAATCCATTGGCCGAGCAACCAATATTACTGGCAACTAAAATTTATAAAATCTTTCTCTTAAAACGATTTTTCAGGAAAATAGGTCTCTCAAGTCCAGTAGCTGTTATCACTCTTTCCAGTAGTGATGGTGTTTCCTTCCTAACCATTTATTTCATGTAGTGTGGAATGTCAACATCTTGATCATGTCATTAATAGTAATGGTAATATTAGCCGTTTACTTATAAGGAAACAATTGTCATTAACTAACCCAGTAGCCATTACTACTTTCGGTTGAAATTTATATTTTTTTTTCTCCTAAAACAATTTTTCAGGTAAATATGTTTCTCATGCCCGGCAACTTTAGCGCTCTTTCCAGTATCGATGAAGTGGTTCCTTTCCAATCTTTTATTTGAATTACTTTGGAATGTAAATATCTCAATTATAATTATTTTTACTATTTACATTATTCGGACTATTGTCCACATCTTTGTCGCCATATTTATTATAACGTTTCGGCCGTTGTACGCTCCGGCCTTCTTCAGGTCCTCAAGGACACATGGCACAGTGGATAAAGGCGTTGATTAGATCCAGTGACAGGACCCAAATAGTGTGAGTTCAATACACGGTTAAGGCAGAGAAGAACTTTCAGAAGGGAATGAACAGAAAATAACTGATAACCGACATTCATTAAACATGGCACGTGGAACTAGAACAGTCTACCACAGTCGCGAAATGAAGGGTTCAGTTCGACATTCCAACCACCTGAAGAAGGCCGGAGCGTACAACGACCGAACATTGTAATAAATATGGCGTCAAAGATGAGGCCAATAGTCCGAATAATGTAAATAGTGTACATAATACCTAATCTCAGAAATATAGACAGATACTGAAGAAGGCCGGAGCGTACAACGGCCGAACGTTGTAATAATTATGGCGACAAAGATGAGGACAATAGTCCGAATAATATAAATAGTGTACGATGAGGTGTGAAATGAGAACGTGAAAAGGGAGTAGGCTTACCCCGGCTGACTGCTTGTTGGCTATCGGTTTGGGCAGGTCGAGTTGATAGGGAAATCTGTTTCTCTTTCTGTGTTTACAAGCGGTCGTTTTCACAGTCTAATGGTCTGACGGGCAGCCAGTCATTCTCTCGCCTAACCTATATAGTTATTGCATGTGTTTGAACTCTCTCTCTCTCTCTCTCTCTCTCTCTCTCTCTCTCTGCTCTTTGCTTTCTCTAGGCTGCCTGGCTTCTCTTATAGCCTATATAAAGGAAACGCACGAACGTAGTTATAAACATCAGTGGCAAGCAAGGGGCGCGTCAATAATGGCCAGCACACTGGTATATTTGTGTTTGTTTTAAAATTTATTCTGGGTAGAGTGCAGCGTGTATGTGACATAGCAAGTCGAAAATTGGTGTGCAGTTCGAGATGTATGCTTTCTAATATATGTATAAACTTGACCTTGATTCTTTTTATCTATGTGTAAATGTGTCTTTTTTTTCTACAATATACCATCCGTGAACTACAGTTTTTGCAGCAGTTTTTTGCCAAGCACAAAATTCTCCTTGTTCAACAACCGCCATATTCTGGAGTTCCCCCACCTTTCGACTTTTTCCTCTTCAAAAATCAAATTCCCCTTAAAAGGGACAAGATTTCAAGGAATCGAAGCAGTCCAAGTGAATGCGATGAGGCAGATGCTCACTATCTCCAAGAAAAGGGTTTCAGGATTATTTTCCTCAATGGAAACGACGCTTGATAAGGCCTGTAGTCTCAGAAGGAGACTACTTAGAAGAAGATTAAATGCCGAATTGATACGTGTTGTAGTTTTATTTTTATAGCACCAATCCTGATACATTTGGATCAGACCTCATATGTTGAAGAATTCGCCAATCCATCCCAGCCTTTCACTTTTGTTTTTACCCTTAAAATTCTTTCTTTTCTCCTCTTCCTTCGTATTTTCCTTGTATCTTTTAATTTTCTTTCATACTGCATTATGATATTGTCTTTCTAAATTGTCTTTCCCAATTATGCCAATCTCGCTGTCTTTTTTTTTCTTTCTTCTATTTTCTTTTTCGCTTCTGTTTCGACTTCTCATTCCTAATATCATTCTTTCTTTTTATTTTGTTCTTCCATTTTTCCTTCATTATTGCAAGCTCCAAATTCTTCTTCCTTCCTTTCTATTTTATTCATACCATCACCCCACCAATAAACAATCTTAAATGCTTCATAACGAAATCCAATTATTTGAATCGTTTCCATTTTATGAGACTCTTGCCTAAAAATAATCGATTCGGGACAAAATTAAAATTACACGCTGATTGTTTAGAATTAAAAAATAAATAACAGTGACAAGTTTGGGATGAAAAATGGCCTTATTATTATGTCTGGAAATCATTATCATCGTCATCACCATCATCATTAGTAGGGCTGGAAATCATCATCATCGACATCATCATAATCATTATTAAGGCTGGGAATCATCATCATCATCATCATCATCACTATCATCATTATTAGGGCTGAAAATCGTCATCACCATCATCATTATTAGGGCTGGAAATAATAATCATCATCATCCCCATCATTATTATCAGGGCTGGAAATCATCATCATCATCACTATCTTCATTATTAGGGTTTGGAAATCATCATCATCGTTATCATCATCATCATTATTAGGACTGGAAATTATTATAGTTATAATAGTTTACTGAACACTGAAGATTTAATTAAATCCGAACCTACAATAGGGAAACGTAAATAATTCGAACTTGACAACCTCACTGTACTTCTACAAGTAGAAAAATATATTTCCTCATTAGAAAACCATTTTCTTTCTCCTTTCTTACACGCCTAACCTAGTTTAACAACGGGACGTTAAAATTAGAGAAATATGTCTATAACTGTCATGGCTCCTAACCTATAACTCTTCCTAACACTATGTATACTACGCCTCTCAAGAGAGAGGGTCGAATCAAGACGAGCTTCTCGGCTTGACGGTCGAACTCTCTGCCTCTGAGTAGAGAGGAACCCGCACGAGGCTCCGCCAAAGGGCAGAGTCTCGTTCGGGAAGGTTGACCAACCCGATCCCGTTTATACGGGTTCTACGGGCATTTTTTGACCGAGCCTGCGGGCTCGGGAAACCCACGTTAAACTCGGCCTTGTGCCACATGCAACCCTCGTGGGGAGTGGCTAGATACCGAATCAAGCCGAGCTTCTTGGCTTGACGGTCGAACTCTCTGCCTCTGAGCAGAGAGGAACCCGGACGAGGCTCCGCCGAAGGGCAAAATCTCGTTCGGGAAGGTTGACCAACCTGATCCCGTTTATACGGGTTCTACGGGTATTTTTTGGCCGAGCCTACGGGCTCGGAAAACCCACGTAAAACTCGGCCTTGTGCCACATCTTTACCTCGTAGGGTGGCAAGTAAATATCGAATCGAGTCGAGCCGATAGTAGTTCACTCCAAACCAGGCTGACAGTCATACTAACACCTTCCACATCTTGTATTATTATTTCGTGTAATATACCTTCGTTATTTCTACTCTTGTGTTCGTGTTGTTCTTCCTTGGTCCTAACCGGGACCATAACAATAACTCAAGTAAAATTTATATAAAAAAATATTTTTAAACACCTGTAAGATATGAATACTACAAGGAAATGAACCTGAGAAAACTGTCGGAAAATACTGAAATCGTCAATATAATGTCCTACCTTAAAGAAATAGGTTTATAACAAAATATATATCATCTTCAACAGACCATCTACAAATGATATATTTCTGTAAAACATATATTTACGATGAAAGTATAAAATTATGTACAAATTATCACAATATATTTAGTTGATGGCATAAATTTGAGTACAAGATATCTAGGGTCGACATTAAATAATCCGTACAGGTGTTGATATGTCACTAAACAAAAGCAATCAAACCAACCAAGCATTTCGTTTTCTACACAGAAATCCGAAGGCGCACTGGAATAGAGAACGATGCCTACCGAAAGCTAAGCAAATTATTAAGAAAAAGGAAAAATTCGTTAAAAATAAAGTGTGCGAAAACGTTATGTAATCTCACTCCGTATGGCAACGAACGCTAAGCAATCAGATTTATGACAATAAAGATGTTCTTCTACAGAATGATGCTAAGAACACCATGGGGTGAATATGCGATTAACCTGAATTTAAAAAAAAAAGGAAAGAAAAGGAGGTTTATATTTACAATCGGAAAGAGAGAGTGGACATTTCTAGATCACGTGATGAGTATAGAGGGCTTGGAATAATTGACCCTCACAGGGCATATCGAAATCAAGAGAGAGAGAGAGGGGGGGAAGCAGCGATTCACCTTCATAACGAGCTTGTTTAAATAGATGTAAGATTAGGGATTGGGAAAGATAACGAAAGGACAACCATTACTAAGAGCTTACTTTCATTATTTACATTATTCGGACCGTTATTTAAGATGAGGATAACAGTCCGAATAATGTAAATAATGCAAGTAATCATAATACCTCCTCTCAGAGATATAGACAGATCCTGAAAATGCCGGCGCGTACAACAGCCGAAACGTTGTGAATATGGCAATGAAGATGAGGATACCAGTCCGAATAATGTAAATAATGCAAGTAGTCATAATACCTCCTCTCAGATATATAGACAGATCCTGAAGAATGCCGACGCGTACAACAGCCGAAACGTTGTAAATATGGCAATGAAGACGAGGATACCAGTTCGAATAATGTAAATAATGCAAGTAATCATAATACCTCATCTCAGAGATATAGACAGATCCTGAGGAATGCCGGCGCGCGTACAACAGCCGAAACGTTGTGAATATGTCAATAAAGATGAGGATACCATTCAGAATAATGTAAATAATGCAAGTAGTCATAATACCTCCTCTCAGAGATATAGACAGATCCTGAGGAATGCCGGCGCGTACAACAGCCGAAACGTTGTGAATATGGCAATGAAGATGAGGATACCATTCAGAATAATGTAAATAATGCAAGTAATCATAATACCTCCTCTCAGAGATATAGACAGATCCTGAGGAATGCCGGCGCGTACAACAGCCGAAACGTTGTGAATATGGCAATGAAGATGAGGATACCAGTCCGAATAATGTAAATAATGCAAGTAATCATAATACCTCCTCTCAGATATATAGACAGATTACTAAGAGCTACAAAGGATGGTTGACCACGCCCTGAAGACACGTAATACAACAGAAGAAAAAGAATAAAAATGCCAGCTATTTCCTATAACGTGTAATCTTTCTTATTTTTCAGTGTCATGTTTAACTGCACATGTTCTAGACTGCTAATAATGATACCGTTTCTCTGTTTAAGTGTCCTTTTCGCAACTATACTATTTTCTCTGAACTTACTTTTATTTGTGGTAATATATCATTCCAGATTAAAGCTTAATGACCCGTTACATAACATCAGTCTTCATGTGAATGCTGGATAATCTCTTCACGGATGAAGAGGGGACATGTACCACCAGAAATATGGTTCTACAGGAGGATGCTGATGATATCATGTACCGAACAACGACGAAGTTTTAGAGAAAATATAAATAAAAAGGAAGCTAATACAGTGTAACCCGGATATAAGAGAGTTGTCGGGACCGGAGAAGAAGTCTCTTATATCCGGGTTTATCGGGGTTTATCTTATATCCGGGTTTGGTCTATTTTATATACATTAACACAGGCTCTAATTTGGGACCAGAGAAAATCTCTCTTATATCCGGGTTTCTCTTATTTCCGGGTTACACTGTACTTAAGCATCGTAGAGCCAGGTCAGTACTTAGATGGGGGACCGCTTGGGAACACCTGGTACTGTAAGCCCCCAAAGTCCAACCCTTACCTCACAGTCGGTGGGGGTGTAAACGGTAGTGTCAGAGCTATGCCATCCGGAACTTCGTTCCTGGGAGGGCCACCAAGGCGGACAGGTCTGACACACGCCGGCTAACAAGGGCTCTGGTGAAAATCCAAGGAGCGTCTGCATCGGCAACCGGCGGCTTCTGGTCGTTCCTGTCTCTGCGTCTGTGGGAATCCCGCGGCAAGCAAGAACGTTATCCGAGTAGGCCTGGGTACCCTACTTCTGTAATTTATCCCAAGAATCTTCTTCTCACAACAGGAAGAAGCCGGCTCAATCCGCCCAGGGTGAATGCCGCATCAGGTCAGGTCAGGTATTTAACATCAGGAAGAAACAGTTGAAATTTATAGAGCGCATAATGAGGAAAGGGGGTTTAGAAAATCTGATACTCACAGGATAGATTGGTCGTAAAAAGAACAGAGGAAAACAACGCATAACTCGGTGAGCTTGAGAAAATGGATGGCGTAACAGGAGAAATAACAAAAAGACAAAATTTTTTAAGCGCTACAAAGGACAAGAAATGGTGGAGAACCATGATCGCTTACGTCCTAAAATGACACGGTCCATAGAAGAAAGAATATATCATTGATTTGTATTAGATGAATCACTTTCAATCATTATTAATGTTTACTATTATCTAAGGATTGAGAACTTTACATGTAATTAGAAATACGGGTTCTTATTACCGATACTAATTCAAATATACAAGAATAAAAACAACAAATATGGCGTCAGGTGATGAATAATTTTGCATGATAAAATTCGATATTTTGCATAGTATAAGGTTATGTAGCTCAGAGACACAGCGGAAAAGATTATGTAGCTCAAGAGTACAACTGAAAAAATACGCAATCAAGTGCAAGTAATACGCGTTCAAGTCATAAGGTCCAGTGCTCATACTATATATTTAGAGATCCTTGACAAAATCCAAAGACGAATCCGAAATGTCAATGGCACTGACCTGGCATCTCGGCTTCAGTTATTTTCCCACCTCCGAAATGTAGCCTCCCTGTGTCTTTTCTATAAATACTTTCATGATAACTGTTCTGATTGACTTTCCTTTTTTTAATTTTGTTATTTTACCCATCCCACAACAAGCAAAGTGTACATATGGGAACTAGTAAGGTCTACATAGAGACAATGAGGTATTATGGTGACTGAAATAAGAATGACAAGTAAGCTTTGGTGCTAGAAATACGATGATATATTTGGGTCAGTACCTATTTAAGATAAGGCAAATTGAAAACCAACCTTCCCCTATCACCCTTTTGGCCTTGTGCCACGTTTTTGTCTTATGCAAAATAAATATTACTTTCATTTATGGTACCAAGACTTTATGAATTTAAGTGCAGTAGTCGATTAGCAGCAAGGTGTCATAAATTTATTGTTGAATTGGCTAAATGTAACCCTAAGTTCTGTGCTAACAGTTGCCTTCCACGTACTTTTTGCGCGTGGAACTCTGTTCCGGTTTCATGCATTCCAGTCAAGTTTGATCTTCAAAATACAATGTTAATTCTTAAATTCTGTCGTCTTAATTCCTGTTCTTTTGTTCTTCCCATTCCTTAATAAGTTTCTTTTTTCTTTCTTTTTTTATATTTTATAAAACTCAGTACCAACCCCCGAACGTCTTAGTGACTTTATTACCTTGCTTGGGGTGAAATGATTGTCGCTGAGAGTCTACTGTTTATTTTTCTATGTATGCAATCGGTCTGTTTATGTGTGATAATAACCATTTAAACTGAAAGGAATGACAGTAAAATGTAAATAATGGAATTCATTTCGTTATCAATCATTGTACTACCATTCTTACCCATTCCTGTATCTAATTATCTGATTTTATCTCATCTCTATCCCCACATAAGCGACATCTGCTTTATATGAGAATTTTAGATTTTGTGATTAAATTCTGTTTTGTTTTTTGTTTTTTGGTTTTGTTTTGTTCTTATTTTTATTTTATTAAACGTTCACTTAATGAAAGAAAGCCCAACATTCATTCAAATAGAGATTTATTGAAAGAGGTTGTTGTATGGACGTCTAAGGTAGAAGTGAATATTATGAGGATATGTTGAATAGATAACGATTGACTGTACACATGAAGAGATTAAAATTGGTGTGATCGGGAAACCTTTTTTGCAATTTGTTCCACTTAGTAAAAGTTCTTGGCAAAATCTGTCTGTGTAGTTCTTCCTGTTTAACAATGGAATAAGAATTGAATGAGAAGAATTTGATCCTGTTTACGTCGGAAGGTGGGCCCGAGCTGTAAAAGTCTGAACTGATTGAACTAAGGAATGTATTATTATTATTATTATTTGAAAATTAATGCTGGTGTATAAATATGCGAAGATCATGTACACAAATACGTAGTTGGGTGACCTATTGGGAATACCAGGTGCTGTAAGATTGGATTTGCGGAAATGGAAACCTGAAAGCCGGGTCCCAATGACAGTCAGCTTCGTTTTATTCAGTTACGCCCTAATAGCTTTCGAAAAAAAAAGGATGAATCCACCTCTTCTTCCATACCCCACCTATGAGTTAATTAGTAAGACTTGTATCAATAAAACAATATTATATATCCCAAAAAATCTTGCAATCTAAAAATAATTTTCTGGCTTTGAATATACTGCGAAAGATCGATAAACCGTAAAAAATAAATCAACATCATCCACAGAAAGACTATTTTATTACTTCACAGCCCATCTATGACTAGACATCCGACTGCTTCAAGTCGGGATCGAATCTAAACCGATTTGGCATCAGTTAGAGACTCTATCCCTAAACTATCGGCGCAGAGAACGGGAATCTTTTAACGTATACGTGATGTATATAAACCCTAAACCAGCAGTCAGAGCTCTCAATTCTGACGAAGAGTGATGCATTAAGCAGCTTCTGTTAAAAATTCCCTCTCCATAGTGTGCTCAATACATATATATATATAACGATATATATATATATATATATATATATATATATATA
>CAHIKZ030003505.1:1387500-1425000 GCA_903632075.3 Acanthosepion pharaonis
ATACTTATTATAAAACCCTGGTTGGTTGGTTGTGTGTGTGTTCGTTTATATATGGGATCGGATTTCCTACATTTTTCAACCGATTTCAACAAAACTTCACTTTTATTTGGCAGGTAGTGTTTCTTTTTGTCTTGCACACTTTTTTCTTTATTTTTACATTCAGAATGCTTTAAAAATTCCATTTACAAGACAATTGTTTATAATAAAATTCTATTCAATCGATAGACGCATAACGATTGAAAACAATGTTTTTGTTTGGGTTTGACCAATTCGTAAAAAAAAAGAAAAACAAAAAAAAAACTAATTAAGACACGCGTGTCCGTCAACCCTAAACAACAATCTTTGTCAATTTTATTTTTCAGTCTTTATGATGGTCGATACTTGATCTATCTCTTACTGTTACATCCCCGGGCAACGCCGAGCTCTACTGCTAGTATATATATATATATATATATATATATATATATATATATATATATATCTGTGTGTGTGAATGCGTGCGAGACAGAGAGATAGTGTATGTGAGAAACCTTCAATCTCACGATTAGCAGCCTTGCTGCCGGATGTAGTTTATCGTCATACCCAGGAATTTTTCTTGAACGGAACTAAATCCGGTTTAGCAGATGGGATATAGAATCAAGTTAAATTAAAGGTACACAAAAAAAAAAGAAGAAAAGAAAAAAACTTCAACTTGTCGCTAAATAAAACAATTCATAATATTTGGTTGGGTTATTTTACATGTTCACCTTTATTTTGTCTTTCACAAAGAATTTTGTATTGGGCATCCAGTGACGATCGAAATTACTACAAACTAACAAACCAGATAAGCCTTGTTAACCATAACCCCACAATAGTCCGATAACCTAGAGGTAGACTTTTAAAATAAAAAAAATACCAAGACAATAGTTAAGACCTTAGAGGGAAACAAGATATTTTTATTTATGGGCCCCCAAACTACCATTAGCCAGTCATTTTCCCAACGCTTGCATTCCCCGGATTTTAATAATGAAGGTATTAAAAATCCAGACAAGGAGAAAATATTTCACTAATGTCACTTTGAATGACACCGGTGTTTCCAATTGCCCCAAACAGATCGTTAAATTTATTCTCCAGCGAGAAAAAAATAAACGGATGAGTGGATTTTATTTGCAAATGCGATCAGGCACTTGTGTAACAATGAGACTTTTCTCGCTTTTAACCACTTTCTTTAAGACAATGGTTTGTGTATGCGCTGTGCTCTTGTTACTGTTGATGCAATAGCGGCCGCTGTTGTTAAGCAGGTAATTTATTAGATTGCCATGTCCAGCGCCGGATTAACATATGGACTAGTATGTGCTGCAGCCAAGGGGCTCTTTAGCCTTGGACTCTGAAGAAACTAAAAAAAATATGTATATAAAGAGTTGTTTATTTTCGCATTTAATGGGACTCCATTGAATTAATTTTAAACAATATAGAGTATTTAGGCCTCTTTAATTAAAGTGAGTCTTTTAAATTTTTTTTATAGATACAAGGTGGAGAGAGAACATACGTAACTTAGCCCCCCCCCCGCCAATTCTATTAGCCCATAGGCCTCTTAAGGCCAAAATATGACCCCGTCTATACCCAACAAGAGAGGGGATATTATTATTAACTAGTTATTAACCATGCTATAAAAAATTTTGTTCGTCCTGGGTAAGACGTAAACTACATCCGCGTCCTGGGTAAGACGTTAAACTAAATCCGCGTCCTGGTTAAGACGTTAAATTACGTCCAGCAGCAAGGCCACAGATCAGGAGGTTTTGAGGAGCGTGGAACCACCTATTAATTGTTGGTGTTCCCAGGTCCACCCTGACTCTGGGTGGTGGCAACTGTTAGCGTCCCAGCTATTACCAGCAATACTTTAAAAAAAAAAAATTATTACCAGCAATGCAATTTTGAAGGAAAAATATTACCAGAAACAGATTTTGACAAAAGAAAAAATTACCAGCTATAAAAAATGTTGTCGGCATTAAATAACCCATTGACGTTGATATGTCGTAAAAAAATGAACAAACCAATCTAGGCCAAATAATACATATTCTATTCATACGAATCTATCCTAAAAACGTGGTTGGCATTAAATAGCCCATTGAAGTTGATATGCCGTTAAACAAAATAAACTAAACCAATCTAAACCAAAGAATACATATTCTATTCATACGAATCTATCATAAAAACGTGGTTGGCATTAAATAACCAATTGAGGTTGATGTGCCGTAAAACAAAATAAACCAAACCAATCTAAACCAAAGTTTTGTCTTATAGGAAGCAGAATTTCTTTGTTATATTATTTGAAATTTTAACACCTGAATTTTTCAATATGACTTACTCATACTCAACCCAAGTTCGGGAGGCTGCACTGAGTAAGGGAGCATAGTTTTCAAAACCTGAGGTGTTATTGTTCTTTCCGTAGCAAGTTAGTTGTTACTGAAGAGAATTTCTAATCCCATACTCAACTGGGATTTAATGATTTGCTCTCGTACACATATTTTCTATGACAATTTCTCGGAAATTCAGGCCGCTAAATGTTGTTAATACTGTTTATTATAAACAGAGCATTTACTTAAATATTTGTATCTATAAAAAATGTATAAACATAAAAATATCTTGAAATAATTGTCGGACTTTGTCCATTTCATAATGTGTGACGTCATTTGTTTACATTTGGATACGCATCGAGCAGATATGAATGTACGTGAGAAAATCATGGACAAGTGTAGTTTAAAAGCAGTAAAATCGACCGTGCTAACAGAACGCTCCTCTATGACTAAATCTTTAAAGAAAGTCAAGCTATATGACGGTTCCGTATAGGATAAAGGTTCGATTCCTGTCGGAGGACGCATATTTTCTATGATAATTTCTCGGACATTCAGGCCGGTAAATGTTGTTAATACTGTTTATTATAAGCAGAGCATTTACTTAATATTTGTATCTATAAAAAGAATGTATAAACATAAAAATGTCTTAAAATATTATTTATATATATAAAAAAGACTTTTATATATATATTTATATATATATATATATATATATATAATAAAGTCTCTTTACAATTATAAAATGTATTGCAAATGAACACACAAATATGTTGAAATTGTTTGTTAAAAAATGACGAGACGATATTGGAATTTTTTTTTCTTATTTTAATCTACCTCTATATGGCCAACATTAATTGCCCGAAAGACATCAAGACGGTAATGGATTCCTTCCCATGTTAACTTTAACATAGTCTCATCAATGGTTACAATCGTATCAGTGATCTTTTGTTTAGTTCAGTGATGTCCCGTATTTTTTTCGATACATGATATCTTAAACGTAACCCCATAGAAGGAAGTCCAGATGAGTGATATCTATTGAATGTGGTGGCCAGTAAATTGGTCCATCACTTCCAATCCACAGATCTGAAAATGTTATGGTGTCATTTAACAGTACCTCTTTCATCAACATGTTACCTGAAATACACAAATGCAATGTGATTAAAAACTTTCATAACTGCTGAGTGCATAGATTAACATATCTCATCAACTGCCTTTGTAATATAATTTTTCAAATTGAATAGAGAGTTTATATATATATATATATATATATATATATATATATATATATATATTATAAATTAACTGGTTTAAAATATGGTTTCTTCGCTACACAAAATTACCATGTTTCAAAAAACCAAAGCTCCAAATTTCAAAATTTGCTTGATGATGAAATAATTTTTTGATATTTTTTTTCTTTATACCTTAGAAAATAAGTGTCTTTCGACAGGAATCAGATCAAACGGAACAGTCATATAAGCCTGACATGTTATACCATTTAGCTTCGGAATGGTCGAGAAAAAATAAATTAAAAATATATAAAAATATATAATATAATTGGAGGGCTTGGTCAATTACATAATATATTTCATTTGTTTAAGTTAAGATACGCTTCAAGTAGATATGAACGTTCGAGAAAAATCATAGAAAGGTTGTAGTTTAAAAACAGTAATATGAGCTTGCTAACCAGTCGCTTTCTCTGTAGCCAAGTGGTAACGCCCGTCAGGTTATATGACGTTTCCGTGTAGGATACGTTTCGATTCTTAATCGGATGACACTCGATGAGGATACTGTTTATATGTTTATATATATATATATATATATATATATATATATATATATATATATATATATATATATATATATATAGTCTTAAGATGTGCTATATTTATGGGATAAATTGCTCAATATCAGAGATAGAGCGTGTGTAAAAGTGAACATAGAAGTCAACACTTAGAGACTCTAAGTGTTGACTTCTATATTCACATTATATATATATATATATATATATATATGTGTGTGTGTGTGTGTGTGTGTGTGTGTGTGTGTGTGTGTAGTTCGCCTGAATATTTAACAGAAGCTACTTAACGCATCTCTCTTCGTCAAAGATTCCCGTTCTCTGTCGTGCGCCTATAGGTTAAGGATAAGGTCTCTAACTGATGCTAAATCTGTGTAGTTTCGCACCCGACTTAAAGCAGTCGAATTTCTAGTCACATAGATGAGCTGTGATATAATAAAATAGTCTTTCTGTGGATGATGTTGATTTATTTTTTTACGGTTTATCGATCTTTCGCAGTATATTAAAAGCTAGAAAATATTTTTAAATTGTAAGAATTTTTCGGAGATATAATATTGTTTTATTGATATAAGTCTGTTTATATATATATATATATATATATATATATATATATATATGTGTGTGTGTGTGTGTGTGTGTGTGTGTGTGTGTGTGTGTGTGTGAAAATATATTGAAGTTTTTCAGCTCTTGTTTTTTTGAAACATGAGACTTCTTATGTAGCGTTTTGGAATCATATTTTTAAATAAATAATTATATATATATATATATATATATATATATATATATATATATATATATATATATATTCACGTATGTTAAATCTATTATCTTTTGTAGGTATTACCTATTGGAGAATTAATTTCAGTTTCATGATGTTCAAGGTGTAAATGAACTCTACACAATTTGTGTTCGTTCTTGCTCTGGTTCCGGGCCAAATAAACATTTTCTTCGAAAACAATTTTCTACAAAGAAGCAAATAACATTAAATAAATACTTATCGATATTGACTTCCCAAATTATATCGTCAATGAACAAATAAAGTCTTATTAAAATAATATTAATAATCAAATAGGTTGCTGAAAATAGTAGGAACAATTGATTTTATCCGAATCAGAAGCACTCAGACAGCAAACAAGACCAAATAGGTATAACAAATTTCATCTATAGACACATAACCGCTACATATAATAATAAACACATCATCTTCTGCCTCATGAATGGGGGTGGTCGTGTGGGCGTTGGTGCTGTGCAGTTAGGCTTTTCTATTACCTTCATATATCTAGTTTGAAATCTAGAGTGTTATTTTGTTATGCTTAGTGTGTCTTGGCAAGTAAACCTGGCGGATTCCATCCATCTCCGACTTGTAGGCCCGTTTTCGTCAGCAACACGCGACCGTTGATCCCACTGGGGGTGGAACCCCCTCTGCCCCGGTTGGTGACTTCAGTCTAGGAAGCCTTCCGCCTATCGATGCCACGTTATCACACACACGTACTTATGGAACCCATTCTTATCCTATTTGTTGTAGAGTAGTTTCAAAGTGGATGCTTTTATTTGTACTAAGTCGGTCCTAAAATAGGTCCGACATACAAAACGTTAGGAACTTGATATAATAGGTAATGACACAGAGAAATCTAGTGGTGGTCGCCGATACTTTTAGTATCCGACTAACGGCCGTCCGACATCGACTGACTGACCAGCTCCCTGAGCGACTTAGAGACTGCTACTACTCCTACTTATTATAGGTGGGAGAGTCTATTAACAATAGAATAGGTGTGTTCCACTATAATACTATTGCTCTAGATGCCCTTTGACCCTGCAAGAAGAATCATTGATCCTTTGTCAGGTTTTTGTTTCAGTCCTGCTTAATGTGTAGCCATTCTACTCCCCAGAAAAGGGGAACGGGTTTCGAAGCTCATTAATGAAATTGGAAGAATTAAACGTTGCAGAATTTATTGATAGTGTAAAGATGCCAAGAAGGTAGTGGAGTTTTCAGGAAGCCTACGATCACTCTATTAATATACATATTCAAATTCATGGAACAATAACAAAATATTAACGCAATGCCCTACTTTGCGAAAATCGGAATAAGAGCAAGTATTCCATCGCTTCTGAAGTCTTCCTTGCTTGGCACTTTAAATATTCTTCTAGTGGTTGATGTACCGACGGCGTAATGTAAATCGGCTTGGAATGAGAAAACGGAGAACCGAGTTCGAATTCCAGTCGGGTTCGCTACATTAATTTACGCGCAAATACACTTGGGAAAGGTATTTATCTATCCCCTCTCCTCGCCATGGGTTAAATAGTAGCCACTGTATCTAGATAAATTATTGCTGTTTACAAAAGGCTGTAATGCGATATTCACACGCAGGAAAAAGAATTATTCTTACAATCCAATACAGGTTTCAGCTGTAAATAACACACAAGGAATTGATGGGGTCGTAAGAAACAAGTCAATCAACCAATTGTCAGAGGATGTACGACTTCATGGAGAAAACCGATAATGCAATCATCGTTCAAAGCGAAAACGGTGCGAACGAAGACAGTATTAATAACAGAGTGGTCCAATATCTGCACCGGAAATATATATACCACTTTTACGGGAAGGAAACTGCAAGAAACTGGTATGAACATCACCCAAACCGGGTTGCAGAAATAGGATCTGTAAGAATTTTATAGGACTTTACAATACACACAAACATCGTGGTCAAAGAACACAAGAACAGAATTGCGCTTTCTTATTGACATGGCAATTCCTGCAGAGTGTCGTGTAACTTTGAAGATCCTCAAAATCTATCAAGATACAAGAATCTTGAAATTGAAATCTAAAAAATGTGGCCCATGAGGACATCAATAATCCCAGTTGTAGTTGGAGCCCTCTGAACGAATGTAAATATTTTCCAATATACTCTTTAAAGTGTTTGCTGGTAGCTCATGTCTTAAAGAAATAAGAAAAAATGTACAGCTCATACTTTACGGAGAGTCTTATCTATGTAAAATGGTGCGTGATCTTTGTTTTTTTTTACAAAAATGATCAGTGGAAAATGTCATGAGGCCATTGCTGACCTTAGGTCGCTGGTTGGGACCCGGAAAGAAATGTGAATACAACAGAAATCAAAGGCAACAACAACAACAACAATAATAATAATAATAGCAACAACAACCACATAATCTAGACGATATTATTGTAAGTCTAAGGAAATAATAATAATAATAATAATAATAATAATACTTGCCCTTAGGCTCACTAGGCATGTCTCTCATTGCTTCTGATATTAATTGATTAGCAACGTTGATATTCACATATAAGGAATTAAGATACCAATCACTGAATTTTTAACATTTTCAAGTCGAGGGTCAGCAGTTATCTATCCTACATATCCGTATAATCTGCACTTACTTCATCCTCATTCGTCCATACAAAAATTTCATTCAGTAGCCATCTACCTTCAGTGGCTCTTGGGCTTTGTATTAGCTGAACGTTATAGTAAATGATAAAAGAATGCAATCACTCCAGAAATTTTAAAATCATAGAATCGACAATTCTCAGTAAAGCAGATGTCGCTTATATGGAGACAGCGATGAAGCTCAATAATGTAATAGTGTAATGCATGATTACAAATGACGATGTACTGTGCAGTGAGCTTCGTTTGGTTTGGTTTGTTTCACGGATTATCAACCTGAATAGGTTATTTAATGCCGACAGGATTTTTATTGCTAGTAATATTTTTTTTCAAAAATATATAGCTGTTAATATTTTTTTCCAAAAATGTATTACTGATATTTTTCTTCAAAAATGTATTTGTCATGGGTCCTTACCTATAACTACAGAATGAACTCTTCCTAACACTATGTATACTACGCCTCTCAAGAGAGCGAGGGTTGAATCGAGTCGAGCCGATAGTAGTTCACTCCAAACGAGACTGACAGTCATACTAACACCTTCCACATCTTGTATTATTATTTCGTGTAATATACCTTCGTTATTTCTACTCTTGTGTTCGTGTTGTTCTTCCTTGGTCCTAACCTGGACCATAACAGTATTGCTGGTAATGTATTTTTTTTTTCAAAATTGATTTGCTGGTAATATATATATATTTTTAAACATGTATGGATGGTAATATTTTTGCCTTCAAAAATTCATTGCTGGTAATATTTTTTACAAAAATATATTGCTGTTATTAAAACTTTTTTTACAAGTTTTGACTCCAGTTTAGGGGTTAACTGTTTGCCCATAGCTCGCACCCTAACAGGTGCTACCACCCCGGGTCAGGGTGGACCTGAGAACACCAACAATTAAGAGGTGGTTCCAGGCTCCTGAAAAACTCCTAATCAGAGGCCTTGCCGTTGGATGTAGTTTATCGTCTTATCCAGGACGCGGATGCAGTTTATCGTCGTACCCATGACATGCAGTGTGCAAACAAATAAATAGAGAAGTTGTTTTTTTGGCTATAAATTGTCAAAATGGTAAGGAAAATTCCCTGAAGATAGGCCATAGCAGCGAAAGCAAAATGATTCTCCGTTAGTAGGTAATAATTTGACGCCATAATGAAACGGAATAAAAAGCTGAAAAATGTCAGGACATTGCCAGAGGAAGGCAATATGTCACAGGAAATTGATAGTAGCGCCCACATTATGGATCACAGGGATCAGTTTCGAATAATCTTATAAAACAGAAGAATCATCCTTCTACGGATTAATAAAAATCACCGTGGCATTAAGAAATCAGCTAGACAACTGAGAAGAATGCGGAAATATTGAGAGGAATTACTGTCATTTAATCGACGACAAAAGCCTACCAGATATTGCGAGTATGAAAACTCTCTGAATGCCATGATCAATATCAATATTTATAAACGGGAAAGAAATGTTTGGAAAGAAGAAAAAAAATTTATAAGAATAATCAAAGTTTTTGGGGGTTTTTTTTTTTTTTTTTTTTTTTTTAAGGAGAAATAGAATGGTGTTTTCTGGAAGTGTAATATGTGCAGCGGCGTAGAAGATTGGAAATATGTTAGGAATGACGGGTTTGAAGTCGGAATGCAGTGACCCGAGTATTTTTTTCACGGTGTCTTATTTTTGCCGAAAGGAATTCCGGTTGAATAGGAAGGAAAAATAGCAGCAGAATGAAGAGGCAGAGAAAAGGTGGAAATCGGAAACAAAAAAATGGTTAACAAAAAAAAAATGTTGACCTTAAAAATGAAGGTAGAGGGGAAAAAATGGATGACAATGATATAATGATAACGAATATTAAAAATACGAAAATTTTAATGTGGGAAGGATGACGAAAAGCGGAATGAAAATGTGAATGTGAATAAAATATGAGAAGAAGAACAACAACAGCAACAACAAGTACAAAAACAAAAAAGAATAAGGGGGAAAATATGAAGAATAAGAAAAAATAAAGAATAAGGTATGCAAGAAAAAGAAGAAGAAAAACAAGAACAAGGGCAGAAAGAAGAAAAGCAAGAAAAAGAATAAAAGGAAAAATAACAACAATAATACAAGAAAAGAACAATAACGAGAAGAAGAAAAAGAAGAAGAAGAAGAAGAAGAATAAAACAACAACAGCAACAACAAAAGATGATGAAGAGGAGAAAGAAGAACAAGAACAAGAATAAAAGCAAGATGAACAACAGAAACAAAAAGGATAAAAAACAAAAGGAAAAGAAGAGGAGGAGGAACAAGAAGAACAAGAATAAAAACAACGTAAAGAAAAAAAAGAAGAGGAAGGAAAAGAGAAACAAGTAGCAAAACACGAACAATGAAGGACAAGCAGAACAAAGCAATAGCAACAACAACAACAGCAATCATAATAATCCCAATTCAAGATGGATATGGAGTAAAGAGGCAAGAATAACAAATAAATAAGAATAGAAAGAAAAAAAATGATAAGAAAAAGGAGGAGGAAGTAAAGAGAAACTGTGAAAAGAAAAATTTATTGCAAAAAACTGAGAACAAAAGAAAGCAAAAATAGAAGAAGAAGAAGAAGAAGAAGAAGAAGAAGAAGAAGAAGAAGAAGAAGAAGAAGGGGGAGGAGGACAAGAAGAAGAAGAAGAAGAAGAAGAAGAAGAAGAATGAAGCGGATAATGGAAAAAGAAAGAAATAGGCAGATTTTGTAGAGGTGAAAAGGAGAGGTGAAGATGACAACAATACGTGAAGGAGAATCAAAATAACGAATAAAGAAAAATTCATACTTAAAAGCAACATAAGAAAACGAAGGGCCAAGTAAATGCGGAGATTTGAAGAAGAAGAAGAAGAAGAGCAAAGTTATAGTAAATGTAAATGCAAAAATAAAGCGTTAAGAGGTCATTTGATAAAAATCGCCTGAGGATACCGTAAGGTTGAAACCAAGGTAGCGGACTCAACTGATCTGATTTTTAAAGTTAAAAGCTTTAAATCATATATTTACTTTTATTTTAGTTTTTCATACGCGTATTGATATGTTTTTAATACTACTGTTTCCTGGCCTGATTCAACTCTGAAATTAACCTTTTATATATATATATATATATATATATATATATATATATATATATATGTATGTATGTATGTATGTATGTATATTGTAATAAAGAGAAAGTACAGCAAGATATATAATCCGGTGTTCTTATTAATATTTTTATTTTTACAAAACAGTGCTCAATGGAAATCTACAGAACATAAATATTAAAAAATATGGTTACATCGCTACACAGGAATTACCATGTTTCAAAAACAGAAGCTAAATCTTCAAATTCAACTAAAGAATTAAATTAAATTAAAGATATTAATAAAGTTAATAAAGTTATTTTCATTTTCAAGCGAATTTTGGAATCTCGCTTGAATATGAAACAGAACTAGGGAATTTAATTTTCTGTTCTTGAAATTTCTGTGTAGCGATGGAACCATATTTACAAGTAAAAAATATAATATATATATATATATATATATATATATATATATATATATATATATATATATATATAATAGCGATAGGATAGAACGGGAATCGAACTCGTTCGAACAACTGACATAATAGCGATAGGATAAAAATCGGGAACTCGTTCGATCAACTGACAAAATAATAGCGATAATAAAAAGCGATAGGATAAAATTGAGATAGGATAAAATTAGTGTAGGGAATCAAACTCGTTCGAACAACTGACATAATAATAGCGATAGGATAAAATTAGTAGAACGGGTGTAGAACGGGAATAGAACGGAATCGAAATCGTTCGATCAACTGACAAAATAATAGCGATAGGATAAAATTAGTGTAGAACGGGAATTGAACTCGTTCGCTCAACTGACATAATAATAGCGATAGGATAAAATTAGTGTAGAACGGGAATCAAACTCGTTCAAACACCTGGACAAATGATGATAGGATAAAAATAAAAGCGATAGGATAAAATAGCGATAGGATAAAATTAGTGTAGAACGGGAATCGAACTCGTTCGAACAACTGACATAATAATAGCGATAGGATAAAATTAGTGTAGAACGGGAATCGAAATCGTTCGATCAACTGACATAATAATAGCGATAGGATAAAATTAGTGTAGAACGGGAATCGAACTCGTTCGCTCAACTGACATAATAATAGCGATAGGATAAAATTAGTGTAGAACGGGAATCAAACTCGTTCAAACACCTGACATAATAATAGCGATAGGATAAAATTAGTGTAGAACGGGAATCGAACTCGTTCGAACAACTGACATAATAATAGCGATAGGATAAAATTAGTGTAGAACGGGAATCAAACTCGTTCAAACAACTGACATAATAATAGCGATAGGATAAAATTAGTGTAGAACGGGAATCGAACTCGTTCGAACAACTGACATAATAATAGCGATAGGATAAAATTAGTGTAGAACGGGTATCGAACTCGTTCGCTCAACTGACATAATAATAGCGATAGGATAAAATTAGTGTAGAACGGGAATCGAACTCGTTCGAACATCTGTCATTATAATAACGATAGGATAAAATTTGTGTAGAACGGGAATGGAACTCGTTCGAACATCTGCCATAATAATAGCGATAGGTGAAAATTAGTGTAGAATGGAATGTAACTCGTTCGAACATCTGTCATAATAATAGCGATAGGTGAAAATTAGTGTGGAACGGGAATGTAACTCGGTCGAACATCTGCCATAATAATAGCGATAGGATAAAATTAGTGTAGAACGGGAACATAACTCGTTCGAACATCTGTCATAATAATAGCGATAGGATAAAATTAGTGTAGAATGGAATGTAACTCGTTCGAACATCTGCCATAATAATAGCGATGGGATAGCAAAAGGCGAGCAAAGTTTTGTCAGTGGGATAAGGGTTAGCATATTTAGAATAAACCATCACCAACAAGGTCGATGCTGGGACAGCAGTACCGGCCCATCTTTGACTGCAATGTCTAATCTGACTTTTGTACAGATAGAGCTTGGTAACAGCAGATATGTATTTTTTTGAACGATAAAAGGGTCCGACAATTTATCCAGTTTCCTTTGCAACGATACCAGTGTACACATACCATTCGAGGTCGAGAGTGTGCTTTAGACCAGTAGGTATTCGGCACAAGGATCCCTTTTGAGGTTATGACTACACATCAGGATTGGTTTAGGTTTCAAGACATTTCTTTTATAACAACTTACTGTGAAAATTTTCTAACAATTGGCTTCAATTTGACGGCAATGCTATACTAGTTCTGTCCTATTGATTTCTCAGACGTGCTTGTTGAATGTTTCCGGCAATGATTCAACTTTAATACCATTGTTGTGAAATCACATTTTATGTACTTCTCTTACCTTTGTGCTGTTTGCTGCAATAGGGGAATATTGTTGGCTTCATATCTTTAAGAACTCTTCTTAAATATTCTGTAGCTGTTCTTAAACAATGAAACCGGCGAAATCCTCTATAGGAATGTTTGCAGTATTTAAATTGTATGAAAAGTTGTCTATACATAAGGATTTTCAGCATTCGATCATCACTCATTCTGATGACATGACCAGCCCATCTGAATTCTTATTTATATATATATATATATATATATATATATATATATATATATATATATATATATATATATATAAAAAAAGAGTCTTCCTAGGTCTCACCCTAAACGGTTGTTCCTGGTTCTTTAGGATTCATTTTATTTTATTTATCCCATCTCACCTTAGCATATAGAGCAATCTACGTCTAAGCTTTATTACTCGCTGGGTCTTTTTCTTTGGACTAATGACTTAAGGCACTGGACGATTTGTTTCGCCCTGTTAGGATGTTTCTAGTTTTTTTTTTATATTATTTTTTTTTTCAATTTTCCTCGGGTCCCAATTTGTCTTGATATACTTGCAAGTTTTGCCATCCGATGTTTTTACCGAACGATTATTACTAATTAATATAATATAATAATAATAATAATATATATATATATATATATATATATATATATATATATATATATATATATATATATATATAAAGGAAGAACAGTAAGATATATAATCCGGTGTTTTTATTGATATTTTTATTTTTACAAAACAGTGCTCAATGTAAATTTACAGAACATAAATATTATGAATTAACTGATTTAAAAAGATGGCTCCATCGCTACACAAGAATTACCATGTTTCAAAAACAAAAGCTAAAAACTTCAAATTTAATTATATCATTAAATTAAAAGGATTAGTTCCGTTTCATCTTCACTTGAAATTTGCCATAATCAGAATGAGACAGAAAAGTGGATGAACAGAATGAGATAGATAGATAGATAGATAGATAGATAGATAGATAGATAGATAGATAGAGAGAGAGAGAGAGAGAGAAAGAGATTAACAGGCTGAGATAGATAGATAGATAGATAGATAGATAGATAGATAGATAGATAGATAGATAGATAGTCAGTCAGACAGACAGTCAGGCATAATCAGCATTAGATAGACAAAGAAGGGGATGAAAAGAGTGAGATAGATAGATAGAGAGAGAGAGAGAAAGAGAGAGTGGGAGAAGCAGGAAAATAAGATTTCGTACGTATACAAGCCATTTGTGTTTATCAAGTAAATCCGTAAAGAAAAGAAAAATTTACTCGTAATTTAAAAAAAAAAGTGTATCATCAATTGACAAAATGCAAGTTTTTTTTTAATGCTGGACACGTCCTTCAGCAGGAAAATGAAGTTTCCGTCCCTTCTCAGGACCTCACTTACCCTAAAATCGATTGCCTGCCTGTTGGCACTTGGTGGGTAGCTCGAGTTAAATACTGCTCCCGCTAAAGTACAGAAAAGGCGAGGGACAAATTTATTGAATTTTTTGAGGAAAGAATTGCTCACCTAAATAGTACCCGTGGGCCACAGAAATATAGTCTAGTGGCCGCGTGTTTTGTGACCTTTATGAAATACTAATATCTCAGCGACTGACTGTCAGACATTCTACCGGCGATATGCTAAGTGAAGCGTTGTAAATACCTCTGACCTATGGTAATGAGCAAGAAACTAATCTCTTCATCAGTTTCGTGTAATATTCTGCTTTAATAAATGCCCACTAGCGACGCCTTGTGCCATACTCAATAGAATCAGTTATGTGCCATGCGTGATACATGCTTGGGCGATCATGTATCTTTCATTACATGACTGATGAGGCAGATTCTTTTCCCTCTGTAGTTTTCCATTTCTTTCTGCGGTAGACCAGTTGCCATCCACGGCTATAGAACCCGGTCTGTCCTGCTATTTAACCCATATCGGGGGGTAGAAGAAGAGGAGACATAACTTTCCCAAGAGTATTAACACGTAAGTGAATATCAGTCAGTTATGTTCCATGCGTGATACATCCTTAGGCGATCATGTATCTTTCGATATATGACTGACGTGGCAGATTTTTTGCCATTTCTTCTCCGGTAGACCAGTTGCCATCCAAGGCTATAGAACCCGGTCTATCCCGCTACTTACCCATATCTGGGGTGTGGGGAGAAGAAGAGGAGACATACCTTTCCCAAGAGTATTAGCACGTAAGTGAATATCAGTCAGGTATGTGCCATGTGTTAATTACGCTTGGGCAATCATGTATCTTTCGATACAAGACTGACGAAGCAGATTTGATTTTTGGTTTTTTTCCCCCGCAGTAGATTGACATTTCTTTCTGTGGTAGACCAGTTGCCATAGAACACGGTCTGTCCTGCTATTTTACCCATAGCTAGGAGGAGAAGACGAGGAGTCATACATGTAATGCATTCGATTGGAATTCGAACTCGATTGTCAATTCTTCAATTCGAGCTGCTATCCATTACTCCACCGTAACTATAAACAAGAATAAAATGGAATCCGAGAAATTAGATCGACTGCTTTCAACTATCGAGAATAGTTTTCACGAAGGGAAGGCAATTTTAATGCCTGTCGCAGTGAGTAATGCCATTTTGCGACAAAATGCAAATAGCCTGTGATGTCAAGGCGCAAAATAGTAAGCAATTTATTGCCAGTGCGATATTTAGCAACTCTTCTCGCGAGATTTGGGCGGCGGGTCGCGTTCTAATTCCGTTCCGATTGATTTAATCGGCCAAATTTAGATTTGTGTTTGGAAATTAAGCGTTCAGAATTTGCCGGGGTGAAAACGGGTCGATTTTGCCGTGATTGGTAATTGAGACAAATGCACTCTTACACCCACCTAACTTTCTACGGGCAGACCATCAATTATCCGATGTCGTAGAGTATAATTATAAAACTCTAAATGATGTACGTTATCAGGCTGTCTGGGCGGAGATAGCGAGAGTGGTGCATTTTCATCAATAATGTATTTGTTACAGATGTCGTCACTGTTACTTCAATATATATATATATATATATATATATATATATATATATATATATATATATATATATATATATACACAGTAGGGTTATATAAATGATCGTACACATGAAAATATTTCATAATTTTATATGTAACATATTAAATTAACAATACTGGAATATATTCTGTACCAAATTGCAGACTAAAAATGCATGCATATAAAACTAAATAATATTTCGTGGTTAAGAAAATATAGCAATATTTAAATTTTTATGGGTTTAAAAAATGATCGTACAGCAGAACAAAAACATGTTTTCTCCATTTAATATTTTGTAGCAAAGCCTTTATTAAGTTCAACAGCAACCAATCTCTTCCTGTAGTCTTTAATTAACGATTCGCACACTTTAGTATGTATTTTGTCCCATTCTTCCTGAGTAATTGTCTTCAGGTTTTTGATATTTGTTGGACCTCTATCACGGATTTTATTTTTCAAAAACCACCATAAATTCTCTATTTGATTCAAATCCAGCGACTGATTGGGCCATTGTAAGATGTTAACATTGTTATTAGCAAGCCAATACTTCATACTCTTTGCAGTATGCTTGGGATCATTGTCCTGCATACAAGCCCAAGATTCTGAAAGCGATAAATTTTCAGCTTAGGATTTCTTGATATTTTTCTGCCTTCATTCTACTGTCTATAATTGCTAGTTTGCGAACACCTCGCATCAAAAAACAGCCCCAAAACATGATACTACCCCCACCGAATTTGACAGTTGGTGTGGATTTCTTGGGTGCGTATGCTTCGCCGTTTTTTATCCATATATGATTCAAGGAATTGCGACCGAACAACTCCTTTTTACTCTCATCTGTCCAAAGAACTCTTTCCAAATAAGAATTTTCCTTATCTTTATGCTCTATCGCAAATTTCAACCTGGCATCTCTATGCCGTTTCAAAGAAGTGGTGTCTTTCTTTGGGAGCTTGACACTATACCGTCTCTGCGTAGTTCATTACTAATCTTTTGCTTAGTTACGTTAATTCCTGACACACTCTGAAGGTCTTGTCTGATGGCCATTGGGTTATTTTGGACCTGTTGCATCAACTTTTTTATCATAATCTGGGAGAGATCTTCCTGGGAGCGCCGAGTCTTTCTTTGTTCTCAACACTATTATGTCTTTTAAATCTTGCAATAAATGAACAAATTATTGAAAAAGGTATGTTCGTGTCTTTGGAGATGATTCTGTAACATTTTCCATTGTTCCATAGCTTACAAATTAGCTCTTTTTGAGGACAAGAGATTTCCTCACGTCTAGCCATTATTAGAACCGTTATCAGTGAACAGTGACTGCAGAATGATCCAATTTTGAACTGAATGAAACAACAGAGTTACTGAGAATATTCTAGAACAGTTTAGAATCTTCTACTTTGAAGTACAACCAAAATCTACCGTATTATAATGCAAAAATTGATACTGTACGAACACTTTTCCACTATTCGAAATATTAAAATGTGCATAACAATCACTTATCGATGAGTTTCTAATTTTAAATTGCAGATTCTGATTCTATACCACAAAATACATATATAACATTGTTATTCAAGGTTTTCATTCGCTATACGTGCGAATAACAAGCATTTGTTTGCTGTACGATCACTTATTCAACCCCACTGTATGTATATATAAATATATATATATATATATATATATATGATGTGATACAGCGAAACAATCTATCTCCATCCATTCTTCCTTAGTGTTTGATATTGGAAAGTGTATTTTGAACTGGGCAGAAATTCAAATCCAGCTAACGTTAATAACCACAGCGCTACAACCATCAATCATTTTGTTGCGTCGCATGAAAAAATATTTATATTTTCTCTTCTCCCTTATTTTCCCTCACATGGGTCTGTCTCTCACATAATTCAGATGACGCTTACTATAAGAGGGTGAGGATGTGCGTAACTGAAAACGCCATTCAATTCTGTCTTGTTAGATAATAGCTTATACGCAAGAATATAAGATGAAGATTAATAATAATAATAATGATATAAATAATAATAATAATAATGATAATGTGCACATTCAAGTAATGAAGATATACTTTCTGTCTTGATGATAATAATAATCCTATTATAATTGGGCTTTGTCCACCTTTTGTTAGTTCGCACGATCTTTGTTTCATGCCAATCTCTATCTATAAAAGGCAGGGTGTGTGTGTGTGTGTGTGTGTGTGTGTGTGTGTAACGAATGCACAGCCGCAATTTCCGATGGATTTACAGGCACATGCTCCAAGTTAGCGGGAGGGCCAAGACCAACTTTGCATTTCACAACTCCCATCGATAGTGGAAATAATCGATTTTTCCATGCTTCTACGGCAGTTTTCATGTAGTTTGCGGTCATTTTCTACTGGCAAGAGTGAGAGCCTCTAGCCTATAGCTAGCTGCCAAGAATAGGAAGGAAGATTCTATTGTCCAGCATGAGATCCAACAGCTGACTGACACGAATGTTAACTAGCATGCAAAAAAAAATCGATAGCTGCATTCGTCACAAGTGGGAAAAGTTTAAATCTGCATGGCACTTTACTCCAATTGGCTTATTCGCTTGCATAAACTCAACGTTGATTCTGATTCCGCAGAACTGGGTTGGTTGTGAAAAAGTATTTATTGTTAACATTCTTTTTTCGTTCGGTTTTTCCAGTTACGAGTCCTTTTTTAAAGCTGATCGTTTTGTGTTCATTTTCTTTAGTTCTTTTTTCGTAACAGATTTAATGTTTAGTATAGAGCTTAGAAAAAATTAGCAGTGTGAGATAGGCAAAATGTAAGGCATGTTTCAACATCAGCACGGCAAAGGGCACTCCTTTAAATGCAAGGAAGGGCAAAAAAATTTTAAGTCAAGTGATAGCGATTGCTGTATGAATCGTACGATTTTTTAATCAAGCACGGGCAACGGCGGGCCATGCTGTATACATATATATATATAGTATATATATATATATATATATATATATATATATATATATATATATATATATACACTGCGTGCCAAATTATTATCAAGATAACTTTTTTTCTAATATTTCAAAAACCGTCCAATCAATTCACACAAAATTTTCACACAATGTTGCCAACACTGAACTGCGCAATCGCTAAAATTTTTGTACTGATCTCCACAATGTAAACAAACTGGCGCCATATTTGTTATCAGCACGGTGATTTCTCTGGTAATATTTTTTGTCAAAAATCTATTTCCGGTAATATTTTTTCCTAAAAAATGTATAGCTAGTAATATTATTTTAAAAATATATTGCTGGCAATATTATTTTCAAAAATATATTGCTGTTTTTTTTTCTTGAAAAATTTATTTCTGGTAATAATATTTTACAAAGTATTAAAACCTATTTTTACACTTTCATAATGCCTTTTACCTCAGTTTCGGGATTAACTATTGGCCCAAAGCTGAGACCCCTAACAGGTGCTACCACACCGGGCCATGACGGACCTGGGAACACCAGCAATTAAGAGGTGGTTCCACGTTCTTCAAAACCTCCTGATCAGAGGCCTTGCTGTTCGACGTAGTTTATCGTCTTACCCGGGACGTAGTTTACCGTCATGTCCAGAACGATCTTCACTCCCTGGCAATCGGGCTCTGTTGTAGTAGCAGGAAGCGTAGTATCTGTTCTCCTCATCTTGAATGGTGATAGTAATATTAGCCGTTTTATTATAGGGTAAGATTCTATTTAAACAGCTTATCGTTCAGTAATTACGAGAGTTTCTACCCTAAACTTTTGTTTAAAGTAGTATAAAGTAGTATAGAAAGTCAGCATCTTGATTATGTCATTATTTTCTATTTAAGTTATATGTGCTATACATTTTAGTCATTGCCGCTGTTGAAGGTCTTCATAATGATGTGATTTCTGCTATTTCTTACTCTTCTGAATTACGCGCCAGCCTAAGATTCGCTTGAATCAATTTTTTGATCATTGATGTGAAACAGATATATATATATATATATATATATATATATATATATATATATATATATATATATATATATATCCGTTATATATATATATATATATACAGGGTGTCCTTAAAGTGTGTGTACAATTTAAAATACTGAAATATTTTAAAATGCACACAGACTTTATGGACTCTCTCTCTCTCTCTCTCTCTCTCTCTCTCTCTCTCTCTCTCTCTCTCTCTCTCTCTCTCAACTGACCAGTTGGAATCAAAAAAAACTTCGCTTGAAGATGGAACAGAGCTTATTTTAACTCAATTTAATTTAAATAATTATATTGAAGTTTTCGGCTCTTGTTTTGAAACATGGGACTTCTTATGTCGCGATTTGGAATCATATTTTTAAATAAATAATTATATTTATGCTCTACTTTTGTATGGAGCACTATTTTTAAAAATAATAACTAAAATACTAAGGGACTTTGGTTTATTTACCTAACCAGTTCCTTCCTATTTTCTATATATTTTCACATATTTTCATATATATATATATATATATATATATATATATATATATATATATGTGTGTGTGTGTGTGTGTGTGTGTGTGTGTGTGTGTGTGTGTGTGTGTGTGTGTGTGCATAATGTTTTGGGCATTTGTCAATATGTTTGACCCCCATGCATAACAACCACAATAGTTCTCAATTACCTATCCTTTGTAACTCTTAATAGATTTGGTCTTTTTGCTATCTCTCCAAAACCCTGTTTCCTCCATCTATTGACTCAAGATCGCTTCATAGTTAATGCGTTCTTTACAGCTGTCCTCCTTGTACTCAATCTGTCCTGTGAGTATCAAATTTTCTAAGCCCTCTTTCCTCATTATATCAAGTATGCCCTTTTTATTAATTTTCGTCTTCTCTAAAGCATCATCGTTGCCCACATTGTATTTTCAGCTCCCTTTAGTTTTTTCACTTCCATACAGGAGGACTGATATTACATAACATTAGATTACTCTTTTTATCTTTTTTTTTTACAGCGAGGTTCATCTTTACAAGGCTCGGGGGCCACTCGAGCTAGAGAGTTACGTTTGCAGTTCATTTGTGTGTACAGGAGTGGGAGATAGCCTTGAACAGGTTAAGATTGTAGTGATCGAGGAAATAGCCAGTTGGAAGTCGTTTCCACGGGGCAGTGCTTCGCGGCAAGAAGCTACTCGAGTGGAACGTCTTTGGTTCTGACGAATTTTTTCTGTTTCTTAATACTTTGCTTAGCTTTTGGAAGGCGTCTTCGCCATTTCAGTTTCGCAGTTTTCGTCCTCTGTTCCCAGATATTTAAATTATTTCAATTGTTTGATTTTGGTATCAACATTTTTTTTTGCATGTTAATTAGTTTTTCTAAGTACAATATATTCCGCCTTCGATGCAATTGAAATTTAGTCTTTTATTTTTGCATTAGCTACCTTCTGTAAAAGATCTTCTAGGTTTCCTTTCTGCGTCTACTATCAAAACAGTGCCATCTGCATATCTTATGTTGTAAACATTATGACCATCAGTAATGAATCACGGTATGATTTCTAATTCTCTCAGAATCGCCTCACTGTATACGTTGAATAAGTCTGGCGAGAAGACACATCCTTGCCATATAACAGAAACGTTATTTGTCGGTCAGAAATAGACGGTGGGCTATGTGAGATCTACCTAAACACAAGTACTTTACGGTAAGAAGGACCTTAACTTCAAGGGTGCTAAGACGAATCATATTGTGTAGGTAACAATCATGATGAAGCATTTGCAGAGAAGCAGTTCATATGAAAAAGCTTCTCACCTCAAAGCTACAGGGAGTAGGAAAAAAATTCAAATCATAAAGATTATCTGATTATGAAATAAAGGAAAAAAGAATCCGATAAGAATTCGAGATGTAAACAAATGAAATAAAGAAAAGATAAAACACACACCTTTAGAAAAGGAAAAAAATATTTACCAATATGGCGGCTTTCAAATGAGTCATCTGCATTAAGTGACTCTATTGTATGTCGTGTAGACATAAATTCCCAATAGGGCTGTTTTATTTACAGAAAGACCACGACTGGTCAGAATTCTGCTGATAAACTGATGCAAAATACCTGAGATAAAAGGATTTGACAGCATGGGAAACGAACACTTGCATCCGCCTCCTGGGACGTTCGTGCGTGTCAATATTAGAGTAGACTTTAGTGCAGGGGTCTCAAAATTTTTTTAGAGCATTGACCTTTTCATGAGATCCTTGATGCCACCTCACCCACAAGGCATTTACCAAATAAAAAAAAAAAACATATCAATAATGATTATTCAAAGGCAGAAATTCTTTCCCCTTTTTCATTATTGTTTTTCCATATGATTCATTCACATTAGCTTTACACTTTGTTCCATTTTCAGTTTCTATTTATCTTCCCGTACTAGGTGTTTTTGTTAGAATAATAATAATCGAACCATATAATAATCATCCATGTGTATTTATTTATATATTTCCTGTCACATCTAAAGTGGTAAGGGAGATAAATCACCTTAAGTTAGTAAATTTATGAGCGATTACTTCCCTTAGTCATTCTAACAAATCTATACGAATAAGATTTATCTGTATTTAGTAAAAATTAAATTTAAATATTTTCCTACGTTTCCTAGATTGCAGTCATATTTGTTCAAGCCTTTTATGTGAGATACTCAGTTAACATTGTGTATTTAATGATCGTCTTGCTTCAACTTGTTCTTGAAATACGCTTTGCCGTCGCCGTCTTGGTCGTCCCGCTGCTAATCTTTTTTCTCCCGGGAGATATTTCCATTTCACTGTTATATTAAACACACAGAATAATATAGCGAGCAAAAAGTGATTTATATAATACCAGGAGTAATCAATGAATCATTGATACAATTGAACGTCTAGAAAATATAAAGGGAATGGATTAATTAAACTCTTCATTAGTCTCTATTTTAGTTGTGAAATCTTCATCTCCCCTTTATTAAATCTCAGGACTTTGTTTTAAGACTTTTGTTTCATTGCATTTCACTGTTAAAACTTTCTAACAATGGCCGTCATTTTTAGGGTACGGAAAATAATAATAATAATAATAATAATAATAGTAATTAAAGCAGAATACAATGGCTGAAGCTGCCAAATACTTAAAAAGAGAGCAAAGACAAATGCAACCGACCAGATACAGAAGCGATGGCAAGATAAACCGCTTCAATCATCTGCCCGTACCAAACAAGATGACGTAGACAAAACCCGTACACATCAGTGGCTATGTAGTGCAGGGTTAAAAGCTGGAATCGAAGGTTTTATCCTTGCTGCACAGGAGTAAAGCTTGTTAACTAGAAATTACCAAGCACAAATATACTAAAATACTATGTTAGCCCAAAATGCAGATTCTGTGATAAATATCCAGAAACAATTGATCCTCTTGTATCAGGTTGCACGATATTGGCACCCACTGAGTATAAAACCCGGTATGACAGAGTGGGCCAATATCTGCACTGGAAAATATGCAACTTCGACAGGAAGGAAACTGAAAGAAAATGGTATGAATACCACCCAGACTCGGTTACGGAGATAGGACCTGTTACAATTCTATGGGACTACACAATACACACTGACAGAACAATCAAAGCCAACCGCCCAGACATTGTTATTAAAGACCACAAACAAAAAGTGCCACCTTATTGATATCGCAGTCGCTGTAGATTGCAATGTATCTTTGATGATATTTAATACACAAGGACTTTGAAATCGAAGTCTCAAAAATGTGAAACATGGGAACATCAGCAATCACTGTTGTTGGTGAAGCCTTAGGATTGGTTGGAAAAGATTCCAGTAGACTAATTGAAGGGATGCCTGGAAGCCCATGCTTCAAAGAAGTACAAACAATTTTTCTGACAAGTACTGCCCACATTTTACGAAGGGCTTTATCTATGTAAAATACGTTTTATTTATTTATTTTGTTTTGTTTTTTGGTTTTTTTTTTTTTTTGGTTTTGGTTTTCTTGTCAGTGGAAAGCGTCATAATGTCATTTCTAACCTTAGATCTCTGGGCGGGACCATGAAAGAAATGTGTACACGCCAGAAATCAAAGGAAATAATAATAATAATAATAATAATAATAATAATAATAATAATAACGAAAAAATCATAAATAATATAGTTAACAATAGACACGTTGGAAATATAAGATTTTATTAATTATTAATAATTAATATCAATTATATTTCATTAATTAACATATGTTTTATTGAATTGGTCGACGTCGTTAATGGGTAAGTGTGTTTGTTGAGCCGTATCAAGGGTATTGATATTCGGTTGGAAATTACTTAATTTCTCTCGTAAGCCACCAGAATTTAAGGATCTGAGGAGATATATGAACACGTTTTAACGACCCAACAATTTATAGGGCCCCTAGGTTAGTCCCAGAAACAGCTGAGACTCAATATTAACCAATTTAGGGACACTTATTACAGTAAAAAAAGGAGAATATGGGGATTCGGCTTACTCGAGCACCCAGTCTGAATATGAACGTGGTCCGTAAACCTGACTTGTCCCTTTTGACCTTCTTTTGATCCAAGAGAAATCTCAGGAAAAGGCTTTAGTTCGCAACAACTTGAGACACAAATGATGCTAGATAGATAATAGACTCCATTTTGTAATTACATCAAAGCGAGATAGCCATAGTCGAGAACATTATGCCATACAGTTGAGGAGGAGTACAAGACATTGCTTACTAGGAACAACAAAATACGTGCAAGACGAATGTCATTGTGCTGTGTTCGAGATCAATCAGTTAGGTGCCATGAGTGATACACGCTTAGACGATCATGTATCTTTCAATACATGACTGACGAGACAGATTTTTTCACGCAGTGGGTTACCATTTCTTTCTGCGGTAGACCAGTTGCCATCCAAGGCTATAAGAACCGAGTCTGTCCTGCTATTTACCCATATCTGCGGGTGGGAAGAAGAAGAGGATTCATACCTTTCCTAAGTGTACTAGCACGTAAGTGAATGTAATGAATTCGACTTGAATTCGAACTCGGCTCTCCGATTCATCCATACATTATTCCACCGTGTTTCCGGGTTTGAGATACGTCTCGTAACCGTGACAAATGTTAGTGATTGAGTTGATATCAAAAGATAGGATTTCTAATTTTGATTTTCTATGCAGACATGCAGTCCTACCGTACTTTCTCGAACACACTATTCATGCTGGTCTTTCTTCGTAATTGGTTTGTGACGTACTAAACTAAACGAAATATAGAAACGAAGAATATTATCAAGAATGTAATATACTGAACGCAACGTCTAAGCGCAATTGAAAAGATGAAATCTGCTCCTTTCACAATATCGCAAGACTCAACGTTTATAAAGAATATCTGTGTGGAAATACTGCGCATGACATTACTGCACTTGATAGGACATTACTGCATTTTGCATATATGCAAAATATCAGAAACACTGTCCAGTTTGCAGCCACCGTTTCTGCTGACACGGCTTGACTTATGTCAGCGATAAAACCATTATTAGTTTAAAAATTTTTTTTTTTCTTGGGACGACACGCATAACGTTCAGTTTTCTCCATTTTGTCAGTGAATTACGACTCGCCATATATATATATATATATATATATATATATATATATATATAAGGTTGGTGCAAAAAATAATGTAGTTTTTGACGTTAAGTTGAACGTCAAAAAACGACATTATTTTTGCACCAACCTAATATATATATTACTTTAAAATCAGGAGCTTAGTTGAATCCGAGCTACCAAAGAAGAGTTTTCATTAAAATAAAGATGTTCCAAAAAAAAAAATGACATCATTTTAAAAACAATTATCTTGAAAATTAGTAAATAAAATTGAACAGCTTAGGTGTTGAACATCATAAGTTTATTATGGATCGATTTCATAAGTGTTCAATATGTGCAACAACTGTGGCGCGGTGAACGTCAAGTCGGTAGGTAAGCTCTTGTTAAACACGCTGTAGCATGACTCTGGTAACTTTATCCAGTGTGGAAGTGATTCCCTGCTTGAGTTCATCTATGCTAGCAGGAAGAGGCGGGACAGAGACCTGTCTCTTCATATATCCCCACAATAGGAATCACACGGGGACAGGTCCGGTGACCGCGGCGGCCATTTCATCCGAAAACTGTTTTCATCTCCACCACGACCGATCCATCTCTCAGGCAGATTCTCATTGAAATAACAAAAATAAAACATTAAATATAAATTTTGATCTGTTTCTATACATTCTGTGACAATTCGAGGTTATTTCAACAAGAATTGCCGAAATTATTGGCTTTCAAAATGATGTCAAATTGTTGGGGACACCTAGTATTTATAGAAAAGTCGCTTGACGGCGGTTGTAAAGTAACTGAAGCTGAGATGCCAGGTCGATAACGTTGCAGATTTTTTTTATTTTTTTTTTATTAAGATTCCAAGATCACCAAACCCGATAGAATTCCATGAACGAATGATATATTTATAAGTATGTAAATATGAGGAAACCGTGGATGGCAAATCACTGGAAACATTGAAGATAAGCGTGTTGATGGAAAACAGCGAAAAATTTTAGACTTATGCAACGGTTTACAGTTCGTGTGAATGAGATGCAGAGCAGGAACAAAGACGGGTATGAGAAAAAAATGGAGTCTACATTCTCGCAAGGGTGTTTCTGTTCTCTCTCGGTTGGGCGCTTTTAGGCCTGCCATCGTGTTCATTTATATATATAATAAAAGTAATAAACTACTATTATATTTACTTATATATATATATATATATATATATATATATATATATATATATATATATATATATATATACATATAAATATAAATAACTAGACTCGTTTTGAAAAAAAAACCCTCGAATTTTTGATTTGTTAATCAAATCAATTTCGAGGGAAAAAAATTTAAAAAAAAAAAGCTTTCCTGACGATCCGTTTAGGTGAAACCTAGGTAGGTTTGTCTGGCTCACTAGGTGTATCTATCTATCTATCTATATATATATATATATATATATATATATATATATATATATATATATATATAATTATTTATTTAAAAATATTATTCCAAATCGCGACATAAGAAGTCCCATGTTTCAAAACAACAGCCGAAAACTGTTCCATCTTCAAGCGAAATTTTTTTTGGAATCATATTTTTAAATAAATAATTATATTTATGCTCTACTTTTGTATCGAGCACTATTTTTAAAAAATAATAACTAAAATACTAAGGGACTTTGGATTATTTACCTAACCAGTTCCTTCCTATTTTCTATATATTTTTTCATATATATATATATATATATATATATATATATATATATATATATATATATATATAAAGAATACTTTTAAATCCTATATATATATATATATATATATATATATATATATATATATATATATATATATATATATATATATATATATGGTGCAGTAACAGTAGTATCTTTTTTTTATTTATACACTTTTATTGAATAAAACTAAATTGCAGCAGTTTCAAATTATGACATACTCGCTCGGGAATGATTAAATCTGAATTTCGAGCTGAGGTGGATAGGACGACGGGGATCTCCTGAGAGGTCGTCATGATCAAACGTTTTCGTGTAGAGTGTACTGAAAGATCTGGTTTACAGGCAAAAACGAAAACAATTCTTGCATTAAAACAAATAATTTCGGATGAATTTTCTAAAATTAAGGTCGGAATGTATCAAAAGGTTTGTAGAAGTGTTATAGATTTGGCTTTATATCGAACATGATGGGGCTCATTTTGAACATATCAAATAGTTATTAATCATAACAAGATGACACTGAGATCAATGGCAACAGTCTGTTTGATGCTTGAATTCAATCAGGCATGAAACAGAGTCTTGTTGATTGATGGTGACATCAGTGTCAATTTTTATATTTACATACACTTTATCTCTGATACTGGGCACTTTAATTTATAAATATAGAATACTTTAAAACTGTTTTTATTATCTATATATATATATATATATATATATATATATATATATATGTGTGTGTGTGTGTGTGTGTGTGTGTGTGTGTGTGTGTGTGTATACATACATAATACAAACTCACATCCATACAACGGCGTATATATATATATATATATATATATATATATATATATATATATATATATATTAATGCATTTATTTTTAATAAAATATTTTATTACTACAATGGAAATATATATATATATATATATATATATATATATATATATATATATTAGAAACAGAAAGATGCTCACGCAAAAGCTCGGAATGAACGCTCTTATTGAAGACAACACAAAAATTAAAGTGAGGAAAAAGTAACACTGAAGACGTAACATCTTTGAAAATGCCTAAAGAAATAACCGAAAAGACGTCGGAAAATGAAAATTCTAAAAAAAAAAAAGTTTGTAGTCCTTTACTCTTACAAAACGGAAACAGCTAAAGATACTGTAAAAACGTAAAAAAATTAATTAAATATTGCTTGTCTGACGTATACATTGAAACATTAAAAATATATATATATATATATATATATATTAATACTTAGTTTGGCAGAAGAAATATATATATATATATATATATATATATATATATATATATATATATATATATATATATATATAGGGAGAGAGAGAGTGTGGTAAATAGATAGAGAGAAATAATAAAGGACGTTTTTCATATATTATTTATAACTGACTTGATCAATTGATTCACTGATCTTTTCCTTGCAAGCAGAAAGTAATTCACTGGGTTTACAACTTATGCGCTGTCACGAAGCATATGTCGACACTTCTGCTCGTGCGCCGTCCATGTCTTCTTTGAATGACATATTTCTTATGAAGGACATTAGCCGTGAAAGTGTTAAATGCCGCAAGATACAATGAATCAAGTAAATAAAACCAAATACATAAAGCTTCTGTACTTGTTATATATATATATATATATATATATATATATATAAAAGAAATAAATAAAAAGAAAGAAAATGAAAAAACTGATAGAGTGAAAATGTATAAACCGAGATAGCTAGCTAGATAGATACGAAAGGACTCAAGTAGATAGATAAGAAGACACTGGCATAGATAGATAGATAGATAGATAGATAGATAGATAGATAGATAGATAGATAGAAGTGTCAAAGGCATAATGAAAGACATAATGAATTATGGGAATTAAACCAAAAACTAAAACTTCTAGTCATATATAAACACCTACACAGGTATTGACACACACACACACACACACACACACACACACACATATATATATATATATATATATATATATATATATATATGTATATATATATATATATATATATATATATATATATATATATATATGTATATATATATATATATATATATATATATATATATATATATATATGAATGGATAGTACGTGTGTATATCCTCGACCTAAGATTTACACACGAGTTCAGTTTACTTTCTATTTTATTATTTTCTTTGCTTATATATTTATTTGGCTTCATATATTACATACCATAGATAAAGGATTCGTGTGCATCTTCAGGGTAAGTTCTCCTTCGTATAGAGTGAATCTGGCGCCACGGCTTATTTTTTTCGGTTGAGGTGAATGCGCTGATAAAAGCGGGAAGTACATTTGTAAATGTGTTATGGAAGGCGCAAACAAGCTGCTCCCTAAACGATTAGCGATTTCCAAAACACTCCGATTCTCTCCTTTCATAAACGCCCCGTTGACGAACTCTCTTGCATTACAACACTCCTTACATTACATTGGAAAACATTCAAATCTATGATGTAAATAAAAGGAAAGCTGACACCTGTTGTCAAGATATAACAAATGTGGGAAAGTTGTCGTCACTATGGAAATGATTGAATGTCTATCATTTAACTGTTTCTCACAAAATAATATTATATATATATATATATATATATATATATATATATATTTGCATGTATCTGTATTTATGATAGATAGATAGATAGATAGATAGATAGATAGATAGATAGAATCAATAACATCAAGTAATATAAAATGAATAAATTCAAGTAGTTCCTTTCTCCGAACACATCTATGATAGATAGATAGATAGATAGATAGATAAAAATAACCAATATGAGATAGATAGATAGATAGATAGATAGATAGATAGATAGATAGATAGATAAGGAAGAGTCTATGTTAGATAGATAGATAGATAAAAATAACCAATATTAGATAGGTAGATAGATAGATAGATAAGGAAGAGTCTATGATAGATAGATAGATAGATAGATAGATAAAAATAACCAATATTAGATAGATAGATAGATAGATAGATAGATAGATAGATAGATAGATAGATAGATAGATAGATAGATAAAAATAACCAATATGAGATAGATAGATAGATAGATAGATAGATAGATAGATAGATAGATAGATAGAAAGGAAAGAAGGGATGGAGGAACAAACAAATATAGACGCAAGGGGTTAATGGTTGTGAGAGAATATAAGACAAAAAAACTATTATTAAGGAGGGAGAACAAAAACTAAGAAGACAGAAAATAACGATTGACATTGCATTTATATTGTCGAAGATCCAAGTTGCCTAGGAAGCAAAAAGTCGTAAGATATTTCCACAAACTGTTTGAATTGAACATTTGGGGACATCTAGACATTTCAAATGTCAAATGAAGAGGCCTTGTCGCTAGTACTGCGCTTAAATTCATAACGTCTTGTTACCAAAGAGGAACGTTACTCAAAACAATTACTATGAAAATCATAAAAGTATCTATAGAAAATGCACAGGGAATCTACATTACGGCGATGGGAAAGTTGTTAACCATGTTCACCATAGTCTATGAATATAGAATACAGCGCAGTACGTAATCTGTTCAATGAAACAACGTTAGAGATTAATACTCTCGAGTCAGATATTTTAATGAATCTGACTATATCGCCAATACCACCAGCAGCTGTTCCGTAATTCTTCAGGCTTCGATATCAAAGGCTGGCAGTGCATATTCGGGAAAAACATGGCAGCCTTTGTACACGTCGCATTGAATATTTTGAGCCTTCTGATTGGTTAACCCTTCTATAAAATGAATCAGCTCATTTTGGATGCCAGATCAGATCCAGTAACACTGCAAATTCTTCTTTGGATTTCATCAAGAATCTCTAAATATACAGCCTGAGCACCAGAACAACAGATGTTGCAGCAGTATTCAAATCCAGGACGAATTAAAGACTCTGTCGAAAAAAATTGTCTAGTCGACACGTGGGTGAGAGGGGGCAACTTTCCTAGTAGCCGATCGAGCAATTGATTCAATATAATTTTCCCCTTCATTAGGCCGTGTAGGCGAAACGAGTCACTCAACTGGAGGTTAGCATCAGACACGCTGATGGAAGGCAGAAATGTGCATCCCAGATGATTAATAGAGAAAAGTTTTGTTTTGGGGGTGGTAAAATTAACAAGTCATTGCTTGCCCCATTTAACAACAGAATGTAGATCATGTTTTTAGATCAGCTGCAAATTTGACCTTCTCAATCCGATCAGACTTACTATTAAGAGGGAAGTAAATAGCCTAGATACCAATTTGAGAACTGATACCGTCAATGTCGTCAGGAAGGTCATTGATGCAAATTAGGAACAATGTGTTTCCAATTATAGGCCCCCGCAAAATGTTCTTGAAGACAAATTTCATTTCGAGATTCGATAAGAAAAACTTGTGAAGAAGACTCGTATGTCAAATCCTGTCGCATACGTTCAACATGTCCAAAACAGCAACCCGGGAGTCACCATTTTTATCTAAATTTTGGTAGATTCTTTCAGCGATAAACGTTAACATATCAACAGTCGACTTTGAGAAGCGAAAGCCATATTGCTAACCTGAAAGGAAAACCCTGTGACATGAGATGCTTAGCCAATTCACAATCGATTAGAGCGTCTATTACCTTGTTTATCTTGCACATCTATACAACATAAAAGGTGTTTCATTAAGACGGATTATATAAAAGGGTGTTTCATTAAAAAGGATCAAAGTCAGCAGTAAGTAAATCAGTATTATTAGTGAAAATTTACTTATTACTCTAGCGGATCATGTTATTTAAGCCATGGCAATTATGTGTGAAAAATAATATCCCCAAATCCGAAAGAAAATAAAAAGTCATTAGACGCTTAAACTTAATCTACATTTTAAATTGGTCCAACTTATTGGAACACCCTTTACATATTGTAAAGAAATTACATGTGACAGACACACACACAGAGACATATATATATATATATATATATATATATATATATATATATATATATATATATATGATTAATATGAATAAAAAGTTTGTCACTTAGCTGATTGATTTTAACGACGGACAAGGTGCTTTTATTTACTTTTACATACAATTTCTCATGCCATCTAATATATTTTTTTTCTTTTCGGATGATAAATTATATAAAAATTTTCCGAATGTGCTTTTTATTCGATCGCTTCCGACTAGACATTTAGCCATTTTCAAGGATTAAATATTTTAATAAAAACCAAAAACCAAACACTTATTAATATTAACTTTGAACATGAACACAATATTTTGGCGGTGTTTTGAAAAATGAAAACATTTTATAAAACCTACATACAACAAACTATTTCTTATTTAACGGCTAAAATATTTAATCCTTGAAAATCGCTAAATGTATAGCCGAAAGCGGTCGAATAAAAAGAACATTCGGACATTTTTTATATAATTTAGCATCCGAAAAGAAAAAAAATTATTAAATCGCATGAGAAATTGTAGAAAAACCAAATAAAAGTACGTTGTCTGTCGTATTCAAAGAAATGTGCATGAAAGAAGGATTGCTACCTTAATACAGAAATATATATATATATATATATATATATATATATATATATATATATATATGCACCGAGAATGTAGTAAAAATGAAATGAGTATGTTACAATACATCTTACTTCTTACTAATATAGTAAAGTTGATTTAGACCGATTTATTAGTAAATAATCCAAAGTTCTTTAGTATTTTTGTTATTATTTAAAAAAACAGTGCTCGATACAAAAGTAGAGCCTAAATATAATTATTTATTTAAAAATATGATTCCATCGCTACATAAGGGTTCTCATGTTTTAAAACAAGAGCCGAAAACATCAATATAATTATTAGAATTAAATTGAATTAAAGTACCAAGTTCCATCTTCAAGCAAAAAAAAAAAAAAATTTGAATAACTAATTCTTGAAATTTACACGTTTTTATAAGCATATTCATTATTAAAATTACTATCTCATCCATTGAGAGTCCTAATACTAATATGATATACATCGGGTCTACGAAGAATGAATTTAAGACCAGGTGGAAACAACATAAAAGTTCCTTCAACAATATTAATAAAAGACATCAGACATCTCTATCTAAATATTTTTGGCATTTGAAGGAAATGAATGAAACACCAAAAGTATGTAGCGATGGAATCATATTTTTAAATAAATAATCATATATATATATATATATGTGTGTGTGTGTGTGTGTGTGTGTGTGTGTGTGTGTGTGTGTGTGTGTTAATCATTTCCTTAAGCATGGCAGGAATTCCACTAGTATACAGGGGACTGCAGCAAGTGAAAGTGAGAGAAAAGACTGAGTATAGAGAGGATTGAAGAAAGAACAAAATGGGATTCAAGGAGACAGAAGATGGCGATTGACGTTGAATTTAACTTTTTGAAGATTGTAGTTATCAGGGAAACAAGGAAACAGAAAGGAAGGTCCGTGACCTAAATGCCAATCTCGTAGCACACTTAAATTCATGCAGTCGGGTCCAAGAAAAAAATGTTCGTCAGAGCATCTTCCATGAAAATATTGATAGAAAAGACAGAGAGGAGCCACGTCACGTCGGTGAGAAAATGACTCAAGTCGCGATGCTTGGTCACGATCGATTACATTATAAGTCCTTCTTTGGATTTTGTCAAGAATGTACAGCAGGAGCACCAGACCAGATATGGCAGCAGTGAAATTTCCTTGCAGAAGATGCAGCTATTGATTGGGTGTAGTCGCACCACTACAAGCCTGTTGCAAACCTGAGGCCAACAAGGCAGAGTGCATTGCTCTCCAGGAGTCTAGCGTCAACTATGCTGATGACAGGCAGAGAAGGTTCTCTATGGTAGTTAAATGAAAGCAGTTTTGTTTTGGAGTCATTTCCTGCTCCAGTTCACCATTAATTAGAGGTCCTTTTCAAGAGCAGTTGCCAGATAATACTTTAGCAGATATGACGGATTTGCTGTTGAGACATGAGTAGTGTCATACAAATCTGGTTGGGGACAAATGACATCGAGGAATTCATTGATGAATATCATAAACAGCCCAGGACCCAGAATAGAGCCTTGTGGACACCTACGTGAGCCCGTCCAAAACAGCATTCATTTCACAGTATGATGAGATCGATTTACATACACACACACACACACACACACACACACATATATATATATATATATATATATATTTATTAAAAGACATTTTATGTTTAACGTTCTTTTTTATAGATACAAGTATTTAAGTAAATGCTCTGTTTATAATAAACAGTATTAAATAACATTTACCGGCCTGGATGTCGAGAAATTTTCATAGAAAATATTCGTCCTTTGACAAATTTCAACCTGCATCCTATACGGAACCGTCATTTAAGCTGACGTGCCTAACCTATCAGCTACTGATCGGCGTTCGGTGGCCGAAAGGTTAGAATTGACTGCTTATATGTTCAAACTTAGGATGAATCTCGTACATTTCAAAGGACGAATAGTTTTTATGAAAATATTCTCGATTATTCAGGCCGGTAAATGTTATTTAATACTGTTTTATTATAAACAGAGCATTTACATAAATACTTGTATCTATAAAAAAAAGAACGTTAAACATAAAAATATCTTTAATAAATAAATTGTCGGACTTTGTCCATTTCTTAATATATATATATATATATATGTGGGGAGAAGAAGAGGATTCATGCCTTTCCCAAGGGTATTAGCTTCTTGTTGTCCCAATTATGGGTAAATAGGATAGACTGCTTTCTATAGCCTTAGAGTGCAACTAGTCTAGAAGTAGTACAACTCTGAATTCAAAATATCCGGAGGGTCGTATATATAGTGGTGTACAGATCTGCATCATAGAACCTCAATGTAGCTAGATGTAGGATTTCTTCAAGCCCGGGTCGAAACCCGACTGGTTAGATATCAGTCAGATCTCTTACCCCTAGGCCGTCGTCGTACAGCAGGGGACAAAAAGAAATTGAGCGTCTTTCTCTATAGGAAATATATATATACATACATACATACATATATATGAGTTTTTTTGTTTGTTTGTTTGACCAGGAAATGATCAGCTTCGCTGCTATTTATTGGTATTTCTGTACATCCATATATATAAGGAGGCACGGTGGAGTAATGGATAGTGGTTTGGATTGAGGAATCGGAGTTCGAATTCCAGTCGAATCCATTACATTCAGTTACGTGTTAATACCCTTGGAAAAGGTGTGGATCCTCTTCTTCTCACTCCAGCTATGGGTAAATAGTAGGACAGACTGGGTTCTATAGCCTTGGATAGCAACTGGTTCAGGAGAAGGACAACTCTGAATTCAAAACCTGTGGAGTGTCGTTTGGGGAACTTGTGGCATTTAGGGCACCAGATCTCTGCATTCGGCCCTTCAAAAAGTGTGGATGGTCCTGGACGAAACCTTCACCACTATAATCAAAATCTCATGTGCTGTTGTCGGGCTGTCGGTTTCCTGGGAACTGATCTGCTTGACCTTCATACGTCGAATTCGACGGGAGAGTCGATATATATATATATATATATATATATATATATATATATATATATATATATAGGATTAATACAGATAATATTTGTCAATTAGCTGATTCAATTAGCTTATTCAGCACCTCGACTGTGAAGATTCTTAGAAGAAACGTTTTGTAATCGTTGTTTCCACTCTTGTCAGGAAGTATGTGATAAATTCTCTTCTGAATAAGCCCAAATATCAGTGTTCTCTGAGCGCATATTATTGCACGCGTGTTTCTATGTATATTTATATCACACTCAAATCATCTTTTCGTCAAATAAAAGGTTTTTTATTTTCAGTAATAATCTCATCTGATTTTCAGCAATTAAATCTTTTTTAGAGATTTGTACCGTGAAAATCGAAACAAATTATCATTCTAAACTCGGTTCTTCTTCCCGTATTTAAGCAAGATAATTCTTCTGCCTTAACGGATGTATTTTCCTTCATTTTTTTTTTTTTTTTTTTTTTTTTTGGCACAGACATATTTGGAAATCTTTCCAAGTGATTGGTGAAGCAAACGACAAGAAAATTGGGTCGAATCCAAATCATTTGAAATCGCCAATTCTGCCCGCTCATCTAAAGAACATGTCGTTCAGCCGATGTAGAAAAAGAAAGAAAAATGGGTTGCGATTATGTTTACGATCAAAAAACAAATCTTTCAACCCCCACAATCGGACAAATACGGTGACGGGAAAGAATCTGTATTGGTTAAAAACAAAGAAGGAAAGTATTCATTGAAAAAAAGAACAACAATTCATAACAAAAAAGAGATCTCAACAAATACGTTACCGTTATATGTTAATACCTCAATATAACAACGATTAACAAAAAGAAAGCAATTAGTTTTTGTAAAAAAAAAACTAAAACAAAACAGCCTGTAGTGAAGTTTTATTGAACGCAGTTTAACGCCTGCTGATAAGTAAGGTTCGACCATTTCTTTTATAGTCGTGTAGTTCAAGGGGGAGACAACTCTGCTTGCTTTCAATACAGCTTCAAATGTTATAATTTGTCTTGCATTTGTTTTGAGTTTAATACATTTTTGTTAATCGCTATTATATTTCGGTATTAAAATTTTAAGATAATATAGGCTTCAACCCGCTCTTTTTTCATGAATTGTTTCTTTTTTATATTATCTTTTAATATACCCATATATATGCGAATATATATATATATATATATATATATATATATATATATATATATATATATATATATATATAGTTATCCACAGGCAGACTGTTCGGTTCCATCAGTGTGGATAGACATCTGAATGCTTTAAGCCGGGATCGAAAACCGACCGATATGACATCAGTCAGAGATTTTACCCACAAGTTATCGTCGCACGGCGGAGAGTAAGGTAAATTTTAAAGTCTTTACTATACGAAAGACATCAGTGGCTAGGAGAGCTAGATTCCAGTTGAAGAGCATTGCATTAACAGCAGCAGCAGCCACTCTTTATATAATCACCCCTTCCTCTCCTAGAGCTCAATCGAATTATTTCGAGAGTATAAATGGTCATCCATAGACAGACTGTTTCGCTGTATAACAGCTCACCAATTGTGGCTATACATCCGATTCAAGCCAGGATCGAAACCCGGTCTATTTGGCACCAGTCAAAGATTCTACCACCAAGTTATCATCGCACAGCAGAGAGTAAGGAAAATTTTTACCTTTACGAAAATGTTAACTGGTTAGAACGTTTTTTTCGACCATGAGACACTGTTTCGAATCTCGCCATCGTCGATTTTTAAAGGAGGTGGACTGATGCTACCGGCATGGATGGGGAGACCCAGAGTGCGACACTTCTG
>CAHIKZ030003505.1:1430000-1447500 GCA_903632075.3 Acanthosepion pharaonis
TAACTACAGTGTATTTGATGAATGGCTTTCGGATATTGTGTTTGATAAAAGGTAACGTTAAGCCCAATGCACAATAAGATTCTTATTCAAGATTCTTATAAAACCTTTATGCCTGGATATCTTTTGCCACAAACGACTATTATCATTTTTTCCGGAATAATAATCTGTTTTTACTATTCAGATCAGCATACTCATCCTGTTTGTTTTATTCAAAATGTCCTGGACTAGATGTACGGTTCGTAAACGGTAAACTTTGAATTTCGAAACGATCTCTTTATTCAGATGACGAGGGAAATTTTTTCTTATTTCGTTTTTCATACTTTGGGGATATTTCATAGCTGTTAACGGGGTGCAGAATTAATTTCAACTCGGAACTAATTTCAACCCGGAGCTAAGGGTTAGGGTTAATGTTTTTAAATAGAGTTGAAATTAGTTCCTAGTTAAGATCAGTTCTGAGTTGAAATTAGTTCAGAGTTAAAATTAGTGCTGAGTTGAAATTAGTTCCGACTTGAAATTAGTTCCGAGATGAAATTGGTTCCGAGTTGAAATTAGTTCCGAGATGAAATTGGTTCCGAGTTGAAATTAGTTCCGAGCTGAAATTAGTTCCGAGTTGAAATTATTTCCGAGTTGAAATTAATTCCGACTTGAAATTACTTCCGAGTTGAAATTAGTTCCGAGTTGAAATTATTTCCGAGTTGAAATTAATTCCGACTTGAAATTACTTCCGAGTTGAAATTAGTTCCGAGTTGAAATTATTTCCGAGTTGAAATTAATTCCGACTTGAAATTACTTCCGAGTTGAAATTAGTTCTGAGTTGAAATTAGTTCCGAGTTGAAATTAATTCTGTCACTCCTGTTAACAGTCACCTATCTTAGTCATCTTACTTGTTAGAATCAGAAAACGACACATAAAACAGAGGAAGCACAGAGCAATCTACCTAAACGCTCGTGTAAATGAAAGCTGATCAAGAACAGGACATTAAGAGCTATGGACAATTAATCAATTTTCGATTCCTAAGGTTTAAAATGAATTTTTAAAAAGGCAACACCATTCTTGAAGCTTTCTTTTCAGCTTTAATTGAAAGTTAAATGATTAGATATACTATTTCCTGTAAGCAAAAGACTCTGGTTCAATTTAAATAAAAATTATATTGATTGGAATCTCAAGAAAATCAATAAAAATCGATAAATGTTGGCCATTTTGACACATTTGTAAACAAAAGTTAATTTTCGGTTTTAAAAATTTTCCAAAATTAAAATATTTGTCACACGTTATCTGAGGAAAATTAGAAAATTTAAAGTTAAATTAATCTGATTTAAAATACATATTTGTTACTTATGGCATAGAACGTAGTATACATGCATTTCTTATCTACGAGGTCTTGTCTTTCTGAAGTGATGACTGATTGATTGACAGCCGAAGGTGTGGAAAAGCTACATATGGTTGACCAAAAATTGACATAATTTTACGAAATCTAAGTGAACGACCCGTTTCTGTTTTTCAACTACCTAGTAATTTTTAAAAATTATCATAATATTTTCAGCAGTTATTTAATATTTTCTTGCATTTTAGTTACTTTAGCTTTATAGCCTTCGCTTTTACCAAAACAACTCTCACAAAAAAGAATAATCTTATAAAACTAAAAAACTACAAACAAAAACATTTTTAAGAAATAGGATTTAAAATAAAAATAATTTGAATGGAAATTTCAAAATAACATGCAAATTAAAAAATAAAATCTTCAAATAGAAATTGAATACGAAAAATTTAATTCAAGTTAAAGTAAAAATTATTTTCCTAGGAGATTTATACTAGGTTTCGTCTCCAGGGTCTTTTTAAACTAAGTGAAACAAAAAAGAATTACTTAATTGAAGTATGACAGACATTTAAAGCTCCAACAAACATCCGACTTGAAATTAGTTCCGAGTTAAAATTAATACTGTCACTCCTGTTAACACTCACCTGTCTTAGTCATCTTACTTTAAATTTGTTCCGAGTTGAAATTAGTTCGAGTTAAAATTGATTCTGTCACTCCTGTTAACATTCACCTGTCTTAGTCATCTTACTTGAAATTTGTTCCGAGTTGAAATTAGTTCCGAGTTAAAATTAATTCTGTCACTCCTGTTAACACTCACCTGTCTTAGTCATCTTACTTGAAATTTGTTCCGAGTTGAAATTAGTTCCGAGTTAAAATTAATTCTGTCACTCCTGTTAACATTCACCTGTCTTAGTCATCTTACTTGAAATTTGTTCCGAGTTGAAATTAGTTCGAGTTAAAATTAATACTGTCACTCCTGTTAACATTCACCTGTCTTAGTCATCTTACTTGAAATTTGTTCCGAGTTGAAATTAGTTCGAGTTAAAATTAATCCTCCTGTTCACTCACCTGTCTTAGTCATCTTACTTGAAATTTGTTCGAGTTGAAATTAGTTCCGAGTTAAAATTAATACTGTCAGTCATTCACCTTAGTCATCTTACTTGAAATTTGTTCCGAGTTGAAATTAGTTCGAGTTAAAATTAATTCTGTCACTCCTGTTAACACTCACCTGTCTTAGTCATCTTACTTGAAATTTGTTCCGAGTTGAAATTAGTTTCGAGTTAAAATTAATTCTGTCACTCCTGTTAACACTCACCTGTCTTAGTCATCTTACTTGAAATTTGTTCCGAGTTGAAATTAGTTCGAGTTAAAATTAATTCTGTCACTCCTGTTAACATTCACCTGTCTTAGTCATCTTACTTGAAATTTGTTCCGAGTTGAAATTAGTTCCGAGTTAAAATTAATTCTGTCACTCCTGTTAACATTCACCTGTCTTAGTCATCTTACTTGAAATTTGTTCCGAGTTGAAATTAGTTCCGAGTTAAAATTAATTCTGTCACTCCTGTTAACACTCACCTGTCTTAGTCATCTTACTTGAAATTGAAGTTTGTTCCGAGTTAAAAATTCTGTTCCTGAGTTAAAATTAATTTGTTCGAGTTGAAATTAGTTCCGAGTTGTTAATTCTGTCCGTCCTGTTAACACTCACCTGTCTTAGTCATCTTACTTGAAATTTGTTCCGAGTTGAAATTAGTTTAGAGTTAAAATTAATTCTGTCACTCCTGTTAACATTCACCTGTCTTAGTCATCTTACTTGAAATTTGTTCCGAGTTGAAATTAGTTCCGAAAACGACACATGAAAATATTCAGTGAAATAGGAATTTTTTAAAAAAAGTGAAAATTACTTTAAATTTTAATGTTTAAAATTTTGAAGCTTTGATTGGCAAATCCTGTTTAGATGTAAACACTATGAAACAGAAAGGAATAACGAAAAAATTGCAGACGGACAAATTTTTCAGGGAGGACAACACTTAACAAACGCATGTGAATATTTCTTATTTTTTATGTATATACGTTATTTTTATAATGTCTTAAAATGATTGTCGGACTTTGTCCATTTTCCTTTGTTTACATTTAGATACGCATCGATCAGATACGAATGTACGAGAGAAAATCATGGGGAATTGTAACTTAAAACCAGTAAAATCGACCTTGCTAACCGAAACGCTCCTCTGTGGCTCAATCGGTAAAAGCACGTCAGGCTATATGACGGTTCCTTATAGGATACAGGTTCGATTCCTGACGGAGGACGCATATTTTCAATGATAATTTCTCGGTAAATATCGTTAATTCTGTTTATTATAAGCAGAGCATTTACTTAAATATTTGTATCTATAAAAAAGAATTTATAAAAACTGTCTTTATATATAATATTACAAACACTAACCTTTTCCGCTACTAATGAAGGTCTTATTGACTGAGAAAGCGTTCATTGATAAAAGCCGAGGTAGCGGAAAAGGTTACTGTTTGTAATATTTTTGATCTTAACTAGCTCCACATTACCGGCTTTTTTTTACCTGTTCATTGGGCAGTTTTTTTTTTTTTGTTAAATGTATGAAATGAAACGTATGACTCGATCTATTCTCTCCTTATTGGTAAATAACAGGATAAACTGGATTTTATAGCCTTAGCTGGCAACCGGTATAGCAGAAGGAGAAACACTGAATTCATCCCACATAGACAAGAGGTTTGGGTTGTTAACAAAGGAACATGCAGCGATAAGTCAATTACTATCATAAACAAAACAGAGGAACACCGTGTTACGAATAAGCAAGTGTGGTCTCCCTTTGTTTTGTCACTCTTCTCTTTGAGAGAGCTATTTCTGCTTACTGGGACTATAAAAGGACTTTATACACGAACCTTTTTATTCTCTGTTGAATAAAGCTTTCTTAAAGCCTACACCTGCCTATTTTTGTCATTATAATTTATTCAACTGAGAATACAAGGTCCGCGTATAGTGTCCTTTTATAGTACCAGTAATAGTTCGCTCAAAGACGAGAGAAACAAAACAAGGGGAGACCACTCTTCATTATTCATAACACACCGCTTATAAAATATGGAGCTGCTTGTGTAACGTGGATTGGTTGGTCACATCAGAATAAATGCATCACGTAATTTCTATCGAAGCACACCCAATTTGTGATTGCTTTTATAAAAAGTGCCAAAAAATTAGTCTGATCCTATTTGCGTTGGATGTGCTTTTTCGCGGAATTCTTTTTTTAATTTTTTTTTTATTTTATTTTATTTTATTTTTTTTTTTTTTGGTCGTTGGTTTATTTAAACACGTCATTCACTGATGGCTGCTACGTTTCACTACTTCGTGACCATTTGCAATCTTTTCTAAACTCCATTAACCCCAGTAACGATAGGTTATTCCAGTAGAATAATGCTCCCTCCTGACTTAACAACCCGTGACTTTTTTTCTTTGGTGTTGGTTAAAAGAGCAAGTCTACTGTACCAAAGCAAGACTTTGGAAGAACTTGAAGGAAAAATACAAGTTATATCTTCCCTAGCACAAGAGTTCATGGTAACATTAGTTGACGCGATTCCTGGTTGGCTTGAAAAGCTGGTAGCGAAATCTGCCGCTTATATCGAATTTGAAATAAAACCTTAAGCAAAGCGCTTTCTTCTTCTTATGGTCCAAGGTTAGGACCAAGGAAAAACAACACGAACACAAGGGTAGAAATAACGAAGGTATATTACGCGAAATAATAATACAAGATGTGGAAGGTGTTAGTATGACTGTTAGTCTGATTTGGAGTGAACTACTATCGGCTCGACTCGATTCGTCCCTCTCTCTCTTGAGAGGCGTAGTATACATAGTGTTAGGAAGAGTTCATTCTTTAGTTATAGGTAAGGACCCATGACACCTCACATATCAATTTCTTGTAAAAATTATGGTTAATAAATAATTTATAAGTATTTTAAAATGGGGAGTTACTTTTCAAACACCCTGGAGATTGTATATATAAAAGAAGCAATCCATATTAAATTAACTTCCGAACTGATTGATTTCGGATTAAAACTTTATTCGTATTAAAAAGAGGATCGAAGAAAGGTAAAAAGTTCTTTCAAATTCATGTAAGAATTCGATGGTTGGTTTAAACTGAGGTAAGTAGAACTGTTAGTTATTAAATGTTTAAATAAATAAGTTTATTTAGATAGGATATAGGATACAAATGTTAACACACTGCATGGCGACAATCAGTTTCATGCCCAAACGGAGTCTTCAAACCAAATATCACTACTCCCCTAACTAAATCTACAAACACTCTCTCTGATATTGAGCACTCCCGCCAATACATATACTAAACTACACACACTCAAAAAAAAAAAAATATATATATATATATATATATATATATTCATCTATAGACAGACTGTTTCGCTGTATCACAGGTCACCAGCGTGGCCAGACATCCGGCTGCCTCTAGCGAGGATCGAAACCCGACTGAATTGTGTTGGCGCACGGAAGGGATGAAGGTGAATTTAAGCGTATTTATTTTTAGATAAAAACACTGTGAGTGAGAGAACACGATTCGCTTTACTGAAGAGTCTTGCATTATTAGCCGTAATAGTCACTGTTTACAGACCCGAACTTCCTCCCCAGAGAGCTCAACCTAAATTAGGGAAAATCTCTGGTAACTTGTAAAAACATTTTCTTCTGAGACGTTTCATCATCTAAAACTTCATCAAGCTAAAAGTGATGCTTACGTCGATGTGATTACGCAGACGCATTTTTCCACTGTGTCATAGATTTTCCTAAAACTGTTCTGATATATAAAAAATTATATATATCCGATATATAAAAATATATATATTATATCCGATATATATATATATATATATATATATATATATATATATATATATATATATAAATATATATATATATATATATATATATATATATATATATATATATATATATATATATATATAATTTTAAACAACATCTAAAATATTATTACAGTTAGATTTACGTTAAGAATATTGGAACACAGTAGCGTTCCATATCACGTGACGTCCGCATCACGCGACGGACGCTACTTGTAAATAAACTTCTAAAAACAGTCATTTCTGAAGAATGATCCAGGTCGATCTGAAATATCAAATATATATAAATGAATAAATACTTTCATAAAAAACATTATTATTTTTTTAATTTGCAATTATATATATATATATATATATATATATATATATATATATATATATATATGTGTGTGTGTGTGTGTGTGTGTGTGTGAATAAAACGAAACCATAATTGATAATCCTAGATTATCCGAAAGAGCTTGGATCCACAGATCATTTCAACAGTTTTTTTTTTGGTTTTTTTTTTACAAACTTCATGCTCAGAAAAGAAAGATTTCCGCAAGATTCGAACCTAAGTCATTGCAGGAGAAATAGTCGTTAGATCAGAAATGCTTTAAACAAATCAGCTACGAAGCTGTATATTGCTTAATCACGACACTCTTCGTAATCGAGTTGGTTAAAGCACGTCGTATTATCTAACGACTGTTTCTCCTGCAAAATGGGACGTAGGTTCGAATCCTGTCAGAGGGCGCATTTTACTTTAATAATATTCCTCGAATATTCAAGTCAGTAGACGAAAAATATACTGTTTTAGAAATAAACGGAATGGATACTGAAATATGGGTATCCACCGAAAATTTCTATTAAGATAGATATATATATATATATATATATATATATATATATATATATATATATATATATATATGAAGAGAGAGAGAGAGAGAATACCCAACCTACAAGCCAGGGCTTGTGTGTCAGGAATACTAACAACCATTCAATGTACCTTATACTGACTTTCTTAATTGAATTTAACGCAATAGGATCACGACATTTTACAAGCGAACACCTTACGGTTCGATCTTTGAAGACCGTATTATCGATCTTTTGACACATAAACTAATCACCACTGACTGTTCGGGCGGAAATAGGCCTTCGATTTCCGATAATTTCAATGTTTAGAAGAAAGCCTCCTCGGCAGAGTTTCTGTTGAATAGAAGGTTTGATGAAAGACGGCATTGTTGAGAGAATATTACATTCTGAGAGTTTTTTTTGCTTGTTTGACCAGGAAATGGTCAGCTTCGCTGCTATTTATTGATCTTTCCGTACATCCCTGTATATATATGTATGTATCTATGTGTCCGTTTGTGTAAATCTTAAACTTTTTATCTCGCCCAATCTTCACGTATCTATATATCGATCACTCACTGTTTGCCGGTGCCCCTCTCTCTCTATTTATCAAACTCGCATCTTTCTTTGAAAGTCTAACTCATTCTACCTATATCGATCTGTTTTTCAATCAGTATCAATTTTACTGATACATGTCTACATTCATTTGTCTACACCAATATAGTGATTTTCCAAGCGTATTAGATGTGACACAAGGCCGAAAGTAAAGGGTACTCAGTGAGGATCGAACTCACTACTCAGTTTTAATTGTTCTAGCGAGACAAGCTTACTAACCATTACACAGCCTCGAGGCGCCTTTGTCTACACCAATATATATATATATATATATATATATATGTGTGTGTGTGTGTGTGTGTGTGTGTGTGTGTGAAAATATATAGAAAATAGGAAGGACGCCTCTTGTTTTGAAACATGAGACCTCTTATGTCGCGATATGGAATCATATTTTAAATAAATATTTATATATATATATATATATATATATATATATATATATATATATATATGCAACAGTTTTACAGCTGGAAGAAAATTCCTACTTGAAATAAAACAGTCGGCGTATAAAATATGGAGTGAATTGTACTACGCGCATTGTAGCGAATGGGTAGGTCACATTAGCATTGTAGCGATAGGGGTTACCATTATTGTTTATTTCCGACGGGATCACCAAATATGTAGCGGTTGTATTACCATTGTTGTTGTGAACGACGAACGTCGCTCTCATCATTATTGTAGTGATTGAGTTACCAATATTTAACTTTAGCTAAGAAAGATGAGATTAAGGACAATGCGTGGACGCAATGCAATTTATACTTGACGTAAATAGCACATAGAATAAAATACAAAACTGAACGGAATGATTCCAAAACATAACAATTAGATTTATTAATGTTTGATGTACATGCATGCGAACTGAAAAGGTAGGACAGAGTCGTGTCCCTTTGATTATGTAATAGTTGTACCGGAGTTCATATTAAGAAGAAGTAATATTAAACATGTAATTTAGAAGAATAAAGTTTGGAATTGTGAGTTGTAAAGTTGGTAAAAGTTTAGAAGTGATTTCAAAGTTCGTGAATGTTGGTAATAGTCTTTAACGTCTCACCACAATGGCTAAGACGGGAGTTCTTGAAGGTTACATCTTGGCACTTGGTTACAAGGAATGAGACGTGCGAGAGAGATGAATGAAAAGAAAACTCGAGGGAGTTTACACGTGTTGGGTTTTTGCAATGGTCGTGAGGTTCCTAGTATATGAGCGGGAAAACAGATTAGTCGCGTGCAGGCGGTTTGATTGGTCGGAACTGACCAATCAACAAGCTAGATTGGAGGTGAGTGATCAATGAATACTTGTTATATTTGTATGAAAGTAGGGTGTTACTTACCAGATAGGAAGAGTGCATTTCCTAAAAAGAGGTAAGGCTGGTTTGTTGTGGAAGATCCCACAGCATAATTACAGCACTTGTTTACTATTTATGTATCACTATTTTTTTTCGGTTCAGTTTGGTTCGACGCCAAAGTTGAAAGAAAGTCTGTTTATCTGACGATTTCCTCAACAATGTTTACTTCCTAAATGCAATAAAAAATTGGTCTGATCTGTGAGTATACACTGTGCATAGGCATGGACGTTCTCAAAGAATGCTGTGTGCCGCATTTCATCTTCGTGTAAACGTGTCGAGATACAACCAGTTCCTAGGTCATGTATAGATAGGAATCCGACAAAATCACAGGATAAAGAACAAGTAGAAAACAGAACTCACTCTACCATTATTCACTTTATTAAAGCTTCGTTAGAGATCAATATACAAATGATAAAAAGCAAAGTGATACAGAAACGGTATGTTGCATTTGGTTAATTCCTATTGGTTAGATACATGTCACGTGTTATGAAGTAACAGATAATATTCAAATATTCAATATTCAATATTCAAATCTGTTTGAGAAACATTCTGGACGCTAACGTGCGTAAAAGTTAGTGAGACGCAGCAGGATGTTTTGAAATTTTTTTTGGTTTGATTTTTCATTAAAGCTTATCGTTTTTGTGAGCTCGGTTTTTTGCATTTAAGATGAAATGCTATAGGTGGAGTAGAAGTTTGAATGTGTTCCCAATATAATCCTCTTCTTCACTAATGTATACAGGGTTACATACCTTAAGGCGTCTAAGCTAAAATCATATAATTATTCCAGATTTTATTCTCCGGTTGTGGTGGGAGTAGAAATTGATTAGGTCATATTTGTTAGTGGGTTTTCGATAAACTGTAAAATCTAATATATTATCGATCGTTTTGATCAAAGAAAAAAGGAAAACATCTTTTGAATCTTAACCCTAGAACACTAACCATGGGTATATTGTACCCAGTGCAAATTTTCCTATTTTTAATTACAATTTTCAGTACCTGATTTTCTTACCTAAATAATGTTTTTCAGTTCCTGTTAATGTTAACTCAAAGTACAAAGTTTGAAGTGCCTGCATGTAAAATATTTCAAATAAAGATTTATATTTAATATTTTTTTGATATTGTCAAAATCGGGTATGATATACCCATGGTTAATAATGGTTTAAGTTTAATTGATGGTTAGTTCAGGGTTAAAAATTATTCACATTTAAAATCGGTCCAAATAATTGGAACAGCCATTATTTTGATATTGTTAAGATTGGATTAATTGTTTGGGAATATAGACGTGATGGAGTTAGATAGGTTTGTTATATTTAGTCCATTGTCATTATTATTATTGTTAATAGTGTCACCTTTTTGCGGTGATATATTTTGCATGCCTTGCTCTTAGCATTGTGGAAAAAATGAGGATATTGGAGGTTTTTGAAAGTGTTTTGTATCTATATTTTTTCTTCACTTAAGTATTAGAATTCCAGATTCTTCGTAATCTTAAGTGGAATCATACAATTATCCTAGATTTTATTCTGCTACAGTGATGAGAATAGAAATTAATAAGTTTATTCTTGTTGGTAGATTTTCTGTAAATGTGCAATTGAAGGCCATTATTATTTCTATGTAGTATGATAACTAAATGTTGCTAAACTCAGATTCAAAGGTAATATTTATTGTTTGTTCGACGTTACAAAGTTTGTTAACAAGATCTGGTAAAAGTATATCATGGGAATATATTAACGAAAATCATCTATGTATTAAAATGAGAATAATTTTGTGGTAAAATATTTTTTGAAACAACTTAATCATATAACTTGCAAAAAGAGACAAGCCAACATGCCTCTAAGTGGTGACCTCATCGGTAAACCATATTTTTGAGTATAAAGTTTTTTTGTCGAAGATGAAAAAACATTGATTGGTGATTAAATGGCATATTTTATCATTTTATGTGTAGGAAAAGGTAATTTTATTTGTGTTTTTATTCAATTTAGGCATTTCTTTACGAGAACATTTGTCTATAAGGATTTTATATCTAAATGGGTCTTGTATATTTTTTTTTATTTTTATGTTTCCTATTTTTTTTCTTGGTCCTTTCAAAAATATCTTATCACAAAATTCCACTTTCGATTTTTTTTTTTACATTATATTATTCCGATTTCTTTCTTTCAATTTCTAATCGTTAAGTAATCCTTGCAACTTCTAAATATTGAACATTCATTTTCACTGAAGACGATTCCTCACGGAACTGAAAACTTAGAAGAAAGGAAGAAAGTTCCGGAGAGCATCGTAACCTCCAATATTACGCCAATAACGCATACATAGAACTATCAAGGTCATATATATATATATATATATATATATATATATATATATATATATATATGATCTTGACAGCTCTCTCTATCTCTCTCTCCTACTCTCTCTCTCTCTATATATATATATATATATATATATATATATATATATATATATTCAATATTATTTGGTATATTTCTGTGTGGATAATTCCAAAGAGTATATATATCCAAAGATAGCCCAGTGTAAGAACAGCGCAAATGATAATTATGAAAGCGGAAGGAAACAAAAGAAAGAAAGAATTTTCCCTTTCTTTCTCTTGTCCTCTTTCTCTTTCCTGTCTTTTTCCTTTGCTCTCATTCCTTTCTCTTTTCCTTTGTTCCTCTTTGAAAATACCCTTTCTACTTCACTTCTCACATCCGGTGTAAATAGGTGAAACTGTCTACTCTCATCCACCACGGTTTCCTTTTCTATATATCATTCTAAACAGACGTATCTCTATTTTTCCCCTTTCTCTTTCTTTCTTTTTTCCTTCCCCATTTTGAATCTATATTTTAAAATATAATTAATGCCTAAATATTTCGTTATGTGCCTGGTAAAATTTTCAATCCATTTATTGTTGAAACTGATTTTGGTCTGAAGAGGGGAAACCGAAATATCGATTTTGCGAAATAAAACATTGATGTCAACACTCTGCGGCGACAAACTGATGTAAAACGCAATCATCAGGCAACACGCGTTGTGTTTTTGCTCAACTATTAATATAGATGCGGGTCAGTAGTGCATCTTTGGTTGTCTATTGCATTGTGGATAGTGTATTGTAACGGTTATTTTGGCGGGAGTGATTTGTTAATTTATTATTTATTTATTTTATTTATTTATCTGGATTTATTTATTTTACTTGTTTTTTTTTTATTTTATTTACTCTTTTCATTTTTCGGTTTTTATATAATCTAGTAAAAATTTGTTTTCGTGTCTGCATTTTGCGATGAGTTCTGATCGTTTATTTAGTAGTTTGTTTTGGTTTGGAAAGGTAATTATAGCTATTTTTTCTCGAAGCAGAGATTACAATGTTTGAATTGATTGTTGTTGGCAATATTATATTTATATACGCTCTATCTCTGAAATTCAGCACTTTATCCCATAAATATAGCATACCTTAAAACTATATTTCTTCACACATATATATATATATATATATATATATATATATATATATATATAGTAGAGAGAGAGAGAGAGAGAGAGGATTGAGGCGTTTATGAGTTAATCAATAAATTTTCCTCTTTTATTACGCCCATATTTGAAATATAATTATCATAAAACGAAATGCAGGATTAAACAATGTCCTATAAAAATATACAATCTATCAAATTAATTGAATAAAATTAATTAATTCTCGTACTTGACGAATATGACTGGACACAAATACATTCAATGTTATCAAATTAGGTTTTTAATGATTAATGAAAGAAACTCAATTTAGAAATGAACGAAAGACAATTTGAGAGAAATAATGTCCCAAAGGAAGAAATAACACAAAAATGGTTTTGTATAGAAAGAGTTGATTATAAAAACGAAGGAATGCGAAAAAGTATTAACACTATGTTAAAGAAATAACAGATCTGATGAAGAAGCAATAAAAAAAAAGAAAATACATTGAAACGGCGAAAGAATTATTTGAAAAATATGAAGTAAAAAGGGAATGAGGGAGCGATCTAAAAGAAAGAAATATTCTTTATAATAAAAGCGGATAACACTCAGTCAAAACCAAAGAAAAATGTAACCAGTACAAAAAAATAAAAAAATATTCAATATGGAAAGAAACGAATGTGAAAAAGCAAGAAAACCAAACAAAAGAAAAAAAAATAATTATAATTGCACATAAATAATTCAATGCATGAAAAAAGGAGAAAAAAAATTGAATGAAAAACGAAAATAAAATGAAAGAAAAATAAACAAAAATTAATACAAGAAAAAAAACAAACGAAATAAAGATTTTTTAAGGCTTATCAACTAGTTGAGTTATTTAATGCCGAGTCATATATATATATATATATATATATATATATATATATATAAAACAGAGGATGTCTGTGTGACTGTCTGTTTGTTTGTGTGATAACTATTCACTCGAGATCCATCTAACCGATTTTAACCAAACTTGGCATATACAATATGCAATGTAAGAGTTAGGTTCTTAGCGTAAAAAAATCGAAAGTTTTCAAAAATCAATAACCGATAAAACCGATCAAAAATCGATAAATTCAACTTTTCCCTCCGATTTCATTCCAACTCAGTATGTAGGTTACTTACATCATGACGATACCTCATTTTTATTTCTACGCCACTGGGTTTAGTGAAAAACCGCGAAAAATGAAAAAATCGATTTCAACACAAATTTTAAACTAAAGACTACTCGAATTTTCACTCAATCTAATACAAACTTCACACAATTGTAGCCAACAATAAGTTGATTTTTTGACAGTCATTTAACTTGATAATTGATCCTCCCCCATATAGTGAAAACCAACGTAAATAGCGAAAAATTGCGATTTTTACTGGTTTCTTTCTTATTTTTCGTTGAACTGTCAACCAATTTTTATCAAACATAACAATTGCTTTATAAATGTATCTTCTTTTAAATCCCTGGTCACCGACAAATTGAATTTCAAAAACTCCAAAATAATTGTGCATTCTTCGATTACTCATTCCGAGACACTGTCGATTACAACACCAGCACACCCATGAAATAAGGAATTACTCAATCAAAAGGAAATGAAAATAGAAGAAAAGGATTAAAAACAATCGTACACTCAACGAAGGCCGAAGTAAACATCCAACGACCTAATAAAAATACTAATTTTCTTAACAAACCACAATTAAATGGTAAATTTAATGAAGATGAAAATATACTTGAAAAAAACTATAAATGACATGGCTACGAATTTCATATTATATAGCTACTAATACCACTATGGAATACAAAGAAAGAAGGCGGCGTATCAAGCGCTCGAATTGAATAATAAAAATAGATACAGATAATGGTGAATCTGTAAGTGAATTGATTTTAAGAAAAAAAGAAAGAAATTATGTAATGTTAATGAAAATTCATTAAATGAAATATGCCACGTATGCAAGACAAATAATGCAACTTCGTTTTGCTTTTGATCTTGAATTTTTTTAAACGAAAGACACTTTTTAACTCTTGCGTGAGTTATTGCAATCGTCATAGCTGAATGCTGGCTTTCTTTCCATAAAACTGACAACATTTTTAATAGCTTTTTCAGTCCAGGTTTCATCACATTGTGACAGCGTGAACGCTGGAAAATAGTTTCTTTGGAAGATTTTATATCATACAATGTTGACTTTCCTATGTTGAATTCAGCCATTAGTTACAATGAACTTTCACCAACGTCTAGTTTGTTTAAAATTGCCATTTTTTGCGATAAATTTGTTCTTTTCCTCTTATTCTCATTATCTTTGAATGAACCAATTCAAGCCATTAAGATGAAATAAGCATAAGCAAGTATCCAAAGTAAATTTCTGGAAAAACAGAAATTTCAAATCAGTTACATATCATAGACATAATTCAAATATACACATCAAAATCATGTCTGGATATGAGGGATTTCGGATATGAGGGATTCCGGATATGAGGCACTCCGTATATGAGGGATTTCGGATATGAGGGATTCCGGATATGAGGCACTCCGTATATGAGGGATTTCGGATATGAAGGATTTCAAATATGAGGCACTTCGGATATGAGGGATTCCGGATATGAGGTACTCCGTATATGAGGGATTTCGGATATGAGGGATTTCGAATATGAGGCACTTCGGATATGAGGGATTCCGGATATGAGGCCCTCCGTATATGAGTGATTTCGGATATGAGGCATTCTACAGTATTAACTTGAATAAATGATATTCGTCGCCAAATCCGCAAGACAGTTTCTTAAAAGGTGGATTCGTGTGGATAAGGGTTGCGAATTACTGTCATATTTTTTTTTTTTTTTTTTATTTCTGATTCCATCTACATAGCAGTTATGCAACAGAAACTTGTAATTAAAATCAATTGAAATTTAGACGCAATAAATCCTAGTCAACAATTAATTAATGCCAGCGCTTAAGAAGTTCAAATAGCATCAGAATATAAAATGTATCTTATGAAAGAGATTTAGAAAAGAATGAAAAATAAGAGAGGGCGATAAAAATATGTTGGGAACATTAGAAAAATCTTAGTTAAATGCACGAAAGAAGAAAGAAAGAATGACCTCTGTAATAGTAATGTCAATATTAGCTGTTTCCTTATAAGGAAATAGTTGGTATTTATTAGCCGATCAGATAGCGTTTTTGTCAGTCGAAATCTTTCTCTTAAAACAATTTGTCAGGAAAATAGGTTTTTCAAGTCCACTAGATGTTATCGCCCCTTCCACCAAAGACGAGGCCTTCCTTCCTAACTCTTTCTTTGAAGTTGTATAGAATGTCAACATATTGATTATGTCTATTATATTTGATATAGATGTGATATCCATTTTCGTTTTTGCTTATGTTGAAAGTCCTCAAGTGATATGGTTTCTGTTATCTGGTGCAGTTCATTGGGGTTGTGTACCAACCGTACACAATGTTAAAAGAAGGATGGCCTTTACTAAGACCAACAGGATTTACTCGCTTAAAGCCAGTTATAATCTGAGGGAGCGAAGAAAAAGACTGAAAATATAAAATCTACATTTGAGGAATGTCGAAAAATGTGTCAGCCGAAACGTTACATGAAAAACAACCAAACGCGGATTAAAGAAATTGCCATATCTCGACATCACAGGGAAATAAATATCAGGTAATTTTGGATTTTATTGTGTACTAATTATTTGCCCTGTAATAATAAATACATTGAGCTCTTTTTTTGATCAATTTTAATATTTTATATTAGTGGCATCTACTTGGATTATATGCCAACGAACTTATTACTTTTTTACTATATATATATATATATATATATATATATATATATATATATATATATATATATATATATATATATGTATATATATATATATATATATATATATATATATATATATATATACCCAAGGCAATTTCAAAAGGCGTTATAATAATCATTTAAGCATGAAAATTGCAAACACGGCACTAGCCTGCCTACATACATATGGAATATTAGACAGGAAGATGGTATTGACCCTATTTTAAAATCGAAAACCCTAAAAAAATGCTATAAGTATAAAGCAGGGGAAAAGTATTACTTATTATTTATGGATGAAAAATTAGCAATAGCCCCCTCCGATGAACCTAATAATTTATTAACTCAAAGATCTGAGCTTTTAAATAGTTGTAGGCACAGGACATCCTAGTTATTAGAATAGAGACTTTGTGTGTGCGTGTTTTTTTTTTTTTGTTGTTTTGTTTTTCATTATTCTTAGTCAAGTGGTTTTATGCTAATTAGATTTTAGTGGTTTTATCAATAAAAATTGTTTTGTGTCATTTCCTCTTTAGCTAGATTACCCTGAAGATCCGTTTAGTTGAGATCTAGGTAAGTTGTTCCTGGCTCTGTAGGATTTATTATTATTATTATTATTATTATATTATATATATATATATATATATATATATATATATATATATATATATATATATATCAATTATTTTTAGTTTAATTTATATTACAATGAATCACTCATAAAAAAGAAAATTAGTAAAGTTAATGAGATAAAATGGCTAAATCACTTCACTAACTAAATTTTTAAAATACATTAACCCACTACCCACTCGATGAATGTTATGATCCTTGTTTTTTAAAATTATAAACTGTATTAGGTCTTCCTAAAATATGCAAGTACTTTTGACTGGTTCTCCTGTAATCATCAGGTATAGAAACTATTTTCTTTTTGGTAAAATTCAGGTAGCATCCGAAACGAAATACATAATGCAAATCGAAATATGTTTTTTTGACACATGATTGAGGAGCATTCAGTCGCTAAGGTTGAATTTTTTAAAATTTAAGTGAGAGCGTTTTTTTACTAATATGGCAATTTAAGAATATTTTGTTGCAGGCGTTGATCAGTAAACATGGCATGAAATGAATAGTTCGTAAATAAACAAGGATCATAACTTTCATCGAGCGGTCAGTGGGTGAATGCATTTTTAATATTTAGTTAGCGAAGTAAATTCGCCATTTTATCTTATTAACTTTTCTAATTTAC